>OW679197.1:10201111-10489952 GCA_940337035.1 Agriotes lineatus
CATGCCGCCAACATTTCGAGCCATGCCGCCAGCATTTCCAGCAATGCCGCCAACATTTCGAGCCATGTCGCCAACATTTCGAGCCACGCCGCCAACATTTGGAGCACGCCGCCAACATTTCGAGCCATCCCACCAACATGTCGAGCCATGCCGCCAACACTTCGAGCCATGCCGCCAACATTTCGAGCCATGCCGCCAACATTTCGAGCCACGCCGCCAACACTTCGAGCCATGCCGCCAACACTTCGAGCCATGGCGCCAACATTTCGAGCCATGCCGTCAACATTTCGAGCCATACCGCCAACATTTCCTACCATGCCGCCAACATTTCGAGCCATGCTGCCAACATTTCGAGCCATCCCGCCAACATTTCGAGCCATGCCGCCAACATTTCGGCCCATGCCGCCAACATTTTGAGCCATGCCGCCATCATTTCGAGCCATGCCGCCATCATTTCGAGTCATGCCGCCAAGATTTCGAGCCATGCCGCCAACATTTGGGGCCATGCCGCCAACATTTCGAGCCATTCCGCCAACATTTCGAGCCATGCCGTCAACATTTCGAGTCATGCCGCCAACATTTGGGGCCATGCCGCCAACATTTCGAGCTATGCCGCCAACATTTCGAGCCATGCCACCAACATTTCGAGCCATGCCGCCAACATTTCGAACCATGCATCCTACATTTAAAGCCACGCTGCCAAAATTTCGAGCCATGCCGCCAACATTTCGAGCCATGGCGCCAACATTTCGAGCCATGCCGCAAACAGTTCGAGCCATGCTGTCAACATTTCGAGCCATGCCGCCAACATTTCGAGCCATGCCGCCAACATTTCCAGCTATGCCGTCAACATTCCGAGCCATGCCGCCAACATTTCGAGCCATGCCGTCAACATTTCGAGCCATGCCGCCAACATTTCCAGCTATGCCGCCAACATTTCGAGCCATGCCGCCAACATTTCGAGCAATGCCGCCAACATTTAAAGCCACGCCGCCAACATTTGGAGCCATTCCGCCAACATTTCGAGCCATGACGCCAACATTTCGAGCCATGCCGCCAACATTTCGAGCAATGCCGCCAACATTTAAAGCCACGCCGCCAAAATTTGGAGCCATTCCGCAAACATTTCGAGCCATGCCGCCAACATTTCGAGCCATGCCGCCAACATTTCCAGCTATGCCGCAAACATTTCGAGCCATGCCGCCAACATTTCGAGCTATGGCGCCGACACTTTGAGCCATGCCGCCAACATTTTGAGCCATGCCGCCAACATTTCGAGCCATGCCACCAACATTTCGAGCCATGCCGCCAACATTTCGAGCCATGCCGCCAACATTTCGAGCCATGCCGCCAACATTTCGGGCCATGCCGCCAACTCTTCGAGCCATGCCGCCAACACTTCGAACCATGCCGCCAACATTTCGAGTCATGCCGCCATTTCGAGCCATGCCGCCAACATTTTTAGCCTTGCCGCCAACATTTCGAGCCATGCCGCCAACATTTCGAGCCATGCCGCCAACATTTCGAGCCATGCCGCCAGCATTTCCAGCAATGCCGCCAACATTTCGAGCCATGTCGCTAACATTTCGAGCCACGCCGCCAACATTTGGCGCACGCCGCCAACATTTCGAGCCATCCCACCAACATGTCGAGCCATGCCGCCAACACTTCGAGCCATGCCGCCAACATTTCGAGCCATGCCGCCAACATTTCGAGCCATGCCGCCAACATTTCGAGCTATGCCGCCAACACTTCGAGCCATGCCGCCAACATTTTGAGCCATGCCGCCAACACTTCTAGCCATGCCGCCAACACTTCTAGCCATGCCGCCAACATTTCGAGCCATGCCGCCAACACTTCTAGCCATGCCGCCAACACTTCGAGCCATGTCGCCAACATTTCGAGCCATGCCGTCATCATTTCGAGCCATGCCGCCAACACTTCGTACCATGCCGCCAACATTTCGAGCCATGCTGCCAACATTTCGAGCCATGCCGCCAACATTTCGAGCCATGCCGCCAACATTTCGAGCCACGCTGCGACATTTGGAGCTATGCCGCCGACATTTCGAGCCATGCCGCCAACATTTGGAGCCATGTCGCCAACATTTCGAGCCATGCCGCTAACATTTCGAGCCATGCCGTCAACATTTCCAGCCATGCCGCCAACATTTCGAGCCATGCCGTCAACATTTCGAGTCATGCCGCCAACATTTCGAGTCATGCCGCCAACATTTGGGGCCATGCCGCCAACATTTCGAGCCATTCCGCCAACATTTCGAGCCATGCCGTCAACATTTCGAGTCATGCCGCCAACATTTGGGGCCATGCCGCCAACATTTCGAGCTATGCCGCCAACATTTCGAGCCATGCCACCAACATTTCGAGCCATGCCGCCAAAATTTCGAACCATGCATCCAACATTTCAAGCCACGCAGCCAAAATTTCGAGCCATGCCGCCAACATTTCGAGCCATGGCGCCAACATTTCGAGCCATGCCGCAAACATTTCGAGCCATGCTGTCAACATTTCGAGCCATGCCGCCAACATTTCGAGCCATGCCGCCAACATTTCCAGCTATGCCGTCAACATTCTGAGCCATGCCGCCAACATTTCGAGCCATGCCGCCAACATTTCCAGCTATGTCGCCAACATTTCGAGCCATGCCGCCAACAATTCGAGCCATGCCGCCAACATTTCGAGCCATGCCGCCAACATTTCGAGCCATGCCCCAACATTTCGAGCCATGCCGCCAACATTTCGAGCCAGGCCGCCAACATTTCGAGCCATGTCGCCAACATTTCGAGCCATGCCGCCAACATTTCGAGCTATGCCGCCAACACTTCGAGCCATGCCGCCAACATTTCGAGTCATGCCGCCATTTTGAGCCATGCCGCCAACATTTTGAGCCTTGTCGCCAACATTTCGAGCCATGCCGCCAACATTTCGAGCCATGCCGCCAACATTTCGAGCCATGCCGCCAGCATTTCCAGCAATGCCGCCAACATTTCGAGCCATGTCGCCAACATTTCGAGCCATCCCACCAACATGTCGAGCCATGCCGCCAACACTTCGAGCCATGCCGCCAACATTTCGAGCCATGCCGCCAACATTTCGAGCCACGCCGCCAACACTTCGAGCCATGCCGCCAACACTTCGAGCCATGGCGCCAACATTTCGAGCCATGCCGTCAACATTTCGAGCCATACCGCCAACATTTCCTACCATGCCGCCAACATTTCGAGCCATGCTGGCAACATTTCGAGCCATCCCGCCAACATTTCGAGCCATGCCGCCAACATTTCGGCCCATGCCGCCAACATTTCGAGCCATGCCGTCAACATTTCGAGCCATGCCGCCAACATTTCGAGCCATGCCGCCAACATTTCGAGCCATGCCGCCAACACTTTGAGCCATGCCGGCAACATTTCGACCCATGCCGCCAACATTTCGAGCCATGCCGTCAACATTTCGAGCCATGCCGCAACATTTCGAGCCATGCCGCCAACATTTCGAGCCATGCCGCCAAAACTTTGAGCCATGCCGGCAACATTTCGAGCCATGCCGTCAACATTTCGAGCCATGCCGCCAACATTTCGAGCCATGCCGTCATCATTTCGAGCCATGCCGCCAACATTTCGTACCATGCCGCCAACACTTCGAGCCATGTCGCCAACATTTCGAGCCATCCCGCCAACATTTCGAGCCATGCCGCCAACATTTCGAGCTATGCCGCCAACACTTCGAGCCATGCCGCCAACATTTCGAGTCATGCCGCCATTTCGAGCCATGCCGCCAACATTTCGAGCCTTGACGCCAACATTTCGAGCCATGCCGCCAACATATCGAGCAATGCCGCCAACATTTCGAGCCATGCCGCCAACATTTCTAGCTATGCCGCCAACACTTCGAGCCATGCCGCCAACATTTCAAGCCATGCCGAAAACATTTTGAGCCATGCCGCCAACATTTCGAGAAATTCCGCTAACACCTCGAGCCATGCCGCCAACACTTCGAGCCATGCCGCCAACATTTCGAGACATGCCGCCAACATTTAGAGCCATGACGCCAACATTTCGAGCCATGCCGCCAACATTTTGAGCCATGCCGCCAACATTTCGAGCCATGCCGCCAACATTTCCAGCCATGCCGCCAACATTTAGAGCCATGCCGCCAACACTTCGAGCCATGCCGCCAACATTTCGAGACATGCCGCCAACATTTCGAGCCATGCCGCCAACATATCGAGCAATGACGCCAACATTTCGAGCCATGCCGCCAACATTTCTAGCTATGCCGCCAACACTTCGAGCCATGCCGCCAACATTTCAAGCCATGCCGAAAACATTTTGAGCCATGCCGCCAACATTTCGAGCCATTCCGCTAACACCTCGAGCCATGCCGCCAACACTTCGAGCCATGCCGCCAACATTTCGAGACATGCCGCCAACATTTCGAGCCATGACGCCAACATTTCGAGCCATGCCGCCAACATGTTGAGCCATGCCGCCAACATTTCGAGCCATGCCGCCAGCATTTCGAGCCATGCCGCCAACATTTCGAGCTATGCCGCCAACACTTCGAGCCATGCCGCCAACATTTCGAGTCATGCCGCCATTTCGAGCAATGCCGCCAACATTTCGAGCTTTGACGCCAACATTTCGAGCCATGCCGCCAACATATCGAGCAATGACGCCAACATTTCGAGCCATGCCGCCAAAATTTCTAGCTATGCCGCCAACACTTCGAGCCATGCCGCCAACATTTTAAGCCATGCCGAAAACATTTTGAGCCATGCCGCCAACATTTCGAGCCATGCCGCCAACATTTCGAGCTATGCCGCCAACACTTCGAGCCATGCCGCCAACATTTTGAGCCATGCCGCCAACACTTCTAGCCATGCCGCCAACACTTCTAGCCATGCCGCCAACATTTCGAGCCATGCCGCCAACACTTCTAGCCATGCCGCCAACACTTCGAGCCATGTCGCCAACATTTCGAGCCATGCCGTCATCATTTCGAGCCATGCCGCCAACACTTCGTACCATGCCGCCAACATTTCGAGCCATGCTGCCAACATTTCGAGCCATGCCGCCAACATTTCGAGCCATGCCGCCAACATTTCGAGCCACGCTGCGACATTTGGAGCTATGCCGCCGACATTTCGAGCCATGCCGTCAACATTTCCAGCCATGCCGCCAACATTTCGAGCCATGCCGTCAACATTTCGAGTCATGCCGCCAACATTTCGAGTCATGCCGCCAACATTTGGGGCCATGCCGCCAACATTTCGAGCCATTCCGCCAACATTTCGAGCCATGCCGCCAACATTTTGAGACATGCCGCCAACATTTCGAGCCATGACGCCAACATTTCGAGCCATGCCGCCACCATTTTGAGCCATGCCGCCAACATTTCGAGCTATTCCGCGAACATTTCCAGCTATGCCGCCAACATTTCGAGCCATGCCGCCAAAATTTCGAGCCAAGCCGCCGACATTTTGAGCAATGCCGCCAACATTTCGAGCCATTGCGCCAACATTTCGAGCCATGCCACCAACATTTCGAGCCATGCCGCCAACATTTCGAGCCATGCCGCCAACATTTCGAGCCATGTCGCCAACATTTCGAGCTATGCCGCCAACACTTCGAGCCATGCCGCCATTTCGAGCAATGCCGCCAACATTTCGAGCTTTGACGCCAACATTTCGAGCCATGCCGCCAACATATCGAGCAATGACGCCAACATTTCGAGCCATGCCGCCAAAATTTCTAGCTATGCCGCCAACACTTCGAGCCATGCCGCCAACATTTTAAGCCATGCCGAAAACATTTTGAGCCATGCCGCCAACATTTCGAGCCATTCCGCTAACTCCTCGAGCCATGCCGCCAACACTTCGAGCCATGCCGCCAACATTTCGAGACATGCCGCCAACATTTCGTGCCATGACGCCAACATTTCGAGCCATGCCGCCACCATTTTGAGCCATGCCGCCAACATTTCGAGCTATGCCGCGAACATTTCCAGCTATGCCGCCAACATTTCGAGCCATGCCGCCAAAATTTCGAGCCAAGCCGCCGACATTTTGAGCAATGCCGCCAACATTTCGAGCCATTGCGCCAACATTTCGAGCCATGCCACCAACATTTCGAGCCATGCCGCCAACATTTCGAGCCATGCCGCCAACATTTCGAGCCATGCCGCCAACATTTCGAGCTATGCCGCCAACACTTCGAGCCATGCCGCCAACATTTCGAGTCATGCCGCCATTTCGAGCCATGCCGCCAACATTTCGAGCCTTGACGCCAACATTTCGAGCCATGCCGCCAACATATCGAGCAATGCCGCCAACATTTCGAGCCATGCCGCCAACATTTCTAGCTATGCCGCCAACACTTCGAGCCATGCCGCCAACATTTCAAGCCATGCCGAAAACATTTTGAGCCATGCCGCCAACATTTCGAGCCATTCCGCTAACACCTCGAGCCATGCCGCCAACACTTCGAGCCATGCCGCCAACATTTCGAGACATGCCGCCAACATTTAGAGCCATGACGCCAACATTTCGAGCCATGCCGCCAACATTTTGAGCCATGCCGCCAACATTTCGAGCCATGCCGCCAACATTTCCAGCTATGCCGCCAACATTTAGAGCCATGCCGCCAACACTTCGAGCCATGCCGCCAACATTTCGAGACATGCCGCCAACATTTCGAGCCATGCCGCCAACATATCGAGCAATGACGCCAACATTTCTAGCTATGCCGCCAACACTTCGAGCCATGCCGCCAACATTTCAAGCCATGCCGAAAACATTTTGAGCCATGCCGCCAACATTTCGAGCCATTCCGCTAACACCTCGAGCCATGCCGCCAACACTTCGAGCCATGCCGCCAACATTTCGAGACATGCCGCCAACATTTCGAGCCATGACGCCAACATTTCGAGCCATGCCGCCAACATTTTGAGCCATGTCGCCAACATTTCGAGCCATGCCGCCAACATTTCCAGCCATGCCGCCAACATTTAGAGCCATGCCGCCAACATTTCTAGCCATGCCGCCAACATTTCGAGCCATGCCGCCAACATTTCGAGCCATGCCGCCAACACCTCGAGCCATGCCGCCAACATATCGAGCCAGGCCGCCAACATTTCGAGCCGTGCCGCCAACATTTCGAGCCCTGCCGCCAACATTTCGAGCCATGCGGCCAACACTTCTAGCCATGCCGCCAACACTTCGAGCCATGTCGCCAACATTTCGAGCCATGCCGTCATCATTTCGAGACATGCCGCCAACATTTCGTACCATGCCGCCAACATTTCGAGCCATGCTGCAAACATTTCGAGCCATGCCGCCAACATTTCGAGCCATGCCGCCAACATTTCGAACCACTCTGCCACATTTGGAGCTATGACGCCAACATTTCGATCCATGCCGCCAACATTTGGAGCCATGCCGCAAACATTTCGAGCCATGCCGCCTACATTTCGAGCCACGCCGCCAACATTTTGAGCCATGCCGCCAACATTTCGAGTCATGCCGCCAACATTTCAAGCCAAGCCGCCAACATTTGCAGCCACGCCACCAACATTTGGAGCCATGCCGCCAACATTTGGAGCCATGCCGCCAACATGTCGCGCCATGCCGCCAACATTTCGATCCATGCCGCTAACATTTCGAGCATTGCCGCCAATATTTCAAACCATGCCGCCATCATTTCGAGTCATGCCGCCAACATTTGGAGCCATGCCGCCAACATTTCGAGCCATGCCGCCAACATTTCGAGCCATGCCGTCAACATTTCGAGTCATGCCGCCAACATTTGGAGCCATGCCGCCAACATTTAGAGCCATGCCGCCAAGATTTCGAGCCATGCCGCCAACATTTCGAGCCATGCCGCCAACATTTCGAGCCATGCCGCCAACATTTAATGCCACGCCGCCAAAATTTCGAGCCATGCCGCCAACATTTCGAGCCATGGCGCCAACATTTCGAGCTATGCCGCAAACATTTCGAGCCATGCCATCAATATTTCAAGCCATGCCGCCAACATTTGGAGCCATGCCGCCAACATTTCGAGCCATGCCGCCAACATTTCGAGCCATGCCGTCAACATTTCGAGTCATGCCGCCAACATTTGGAGCCATGCCGCCAACATTTAGAGCCATGCCGCCAAGATTTCGAGCCATGCCGCCAACATTTCGAGCCATGCCGCCAACATTTCGAGCCATGCCGCCAACATTTAATGCCACGCCGCCAAAATTTCGAGCCATGCCGCCAACATTTCGAGCCATGGCGCCAACATTTCGAGCTATGCCGCAAACATTTCGAGCCATGCCATCAATATTTCGAGCCATGCCGCCGACATTTCGAGCCATGCCGTCAACATTTCGAGCCATGCCGCCAACATTTCCAGCTATGCCGCCAACATTTCAAGCCATGCCGCCTACATTTCGAGCCACGCCGCTAACATTTCGAGCTATGCCGCCAACACTTCGAGCCTTGACGCCAACATTTCGAGCCATGCCGCCAACATATCGAGCAATGCCGCCAACATTTCGAGCCATGCCGCCAACATTTCTAGCTATGCCGCCAACACTTCGAGCCATGCCGCCAACATTTCAAGCCATGCCGAAAACATTTTGAGCCATGCCGCCAACATTTCGAGCCATTCCGCTAACACCTCGAGCCATGCCGCCAACACTTCGAGCCATGCCGCCAACATTTCGAGACATGCCGCCAACATTTCGAGCCATGACGCCAACATTTCGAGCCATGCCGCCAACATTTTGAGCCATGCCGCCAACATTTCGAGCCATGCCGCCAACATTTCCAGCCATGCCGCCAACATTTAGAGCCATGCCGCCAACACTTCGAGCCATGCCGCCAACATTTCGAGACATGCCGCCAACATTTCGAGCCATGCCGCCAACATATCGAGCAATGCCGCCAACATTTCGAGCCATGCCGCCAACATTTCTAGCTATGCCGCCAACACTTCGAGCCATGCCGCCAACATTTCAAGCCATGCCGAAAACATTTTGAGCCATGCCGCCAACATTTCGAGCCATTCCGCTAACACCTCGAGCCATGCCGCCAACACTTCGAGCCATGCCGCCAACATTTCGAGACATGCCGCCAACATTTCGAGCCATGACGCCAACATTTCGAGCCATGCCGCCAACATTTTGAGCCATGCCGCCAACATTTCGAGCCATGCCACCAACATTTCCAGCCATGCCGCCAACATTTAGAGCCATGCCGCCAACATTTCTAGCCATGCCGCCAACATTTCGAGCCATGCCGCCAACATTTCGAGCCATGCCGCCAACACCTCGAGCCATGCCGCCAACATATCGAGCCAGGCCGACAACATTTCGAGCCGTGCCGCCAACATTTCGAGCCCTGCCGCCAACATTTCGAGCCATGCGGCCAACACTTCTAGCCATGCCGCCAACACTTCGAGCCATGTCGCCAACATTTCGAGCCATGCCGTCATCATTTCGAGACATGCCGCCAACATTTCGTACCATGCCGCCAACATTTCGAGCCATGCTGCAAACATTTCGAGCCATGCCGCCAACATTTCGAGCCATGCCGCCAACATTTCGAACCACTCTGCCACATTTGGAGCTATGACGCCAACATTTCGATCCATGCCGCCAACATTTGGAGCCATGCCGCAAACATTTCGAGCCATGCCGCCAACATTTCGAGCCACGCCGCCAGCATTTTGAGCCATGCCGCCAACATTTCGAGTCATGCCGCCAACATTTCAAGCCAAGCCGCCAACATTTGCAGCCACGCCACCAACATTTGGAGCCATGCCGCCAACATTTCGAACCACTCTGCCACATTTGGAGCTATGACGCCAACATTTCGATCCATGCCGCCAACATTTGGAGCCATGCCGCAAACATTTCGAACCATGCCGCCAACATTTCGAGCCACGCCGCCAACATTTTGAGCCATGCCGCCAACATTTCGAGTCATGCCGCCAACATTTCAAGCCAAGCCGCCAACATTTGCAGCCACGCCACCAACATTTGGAGCCATGCCGCCAACATTTGGAGCCATGCCGCCAACATGTCGCGCCATGCCGCCAACATTTCGATCCATGCCGCTAACATTTCGAGCATTGCCGCCAATATTTCAAACCATGCCGCCATCATTTCGAGTCATGCCGCCAACATTTGGAGCCATGCCGCCAACATTTCGAGCCATGCCGCCAACATTTCGAGCCATGCCGTCAACATTTCGAGTCATGCCGCCAACATTTGGAGCCATGCCGCCAACATTTAGAGCCATGCCGCCAAGATTTCGAGCCATGCCGCCAACATTTCGAGCCATGCCGCCAACATTTCGAGCCATGCCGCCAACATTTAATGCCACGCCGCCAAAATTTCGAGCCATGCCGCCAACATTTCGAGCCATGGCGCCAACATTTCGAGCTATGCCGCAAACATTTCGAGCCATGCCATCAATATTTCAAGCCATGCCGCCAACATTTGGAGCCATGCCGCCAACATTTCGAGCCATGCCGCCAACATTTCGAGCCATGCCGTCAACATTTCGAGTCATGCCGCCAACATTTGGAGCCATGCCGCCAACATTTAGAGCCATGCCGCCAAGATTTCGAGCCATGCCGCCAACATTTCGAGCCATGCCGCCAACATTTTGAGCCATGCCGCCAACATTTAATGCCACGCCGCCAAAATTTCGAGCCATGCCGCCAACATTTCGAGCCATGGCGCCAACATTTCGAGCTATGCCGCAAACATTTCGAGCCATGCCATCAATATTTCGAGCCATGCCGCCGACATTTCGAGCCATGCCGTCAACATTTCGAGCCATGCCGCCAACATTTCCAGCTATGCCGCCAACATTTCAAGCCATGCCGCCTACATTTCGAGCCACGCCGCTAACATTTCGAGCTATGCCGCCAACACTTCGAGCCTTGACGCCAACATTTCGAGCCATGCCGCCAACATATCGAGCAATGCCGCCAACATTTCGAGCCATGCCGCCAACATTTCTAGCTATGCCGCCAACACTTCGAGCCATGCCGCCAACATTTCAAGCCATGCCGAAAACATTTTGAGCCATGCCGCCAACATTTCGAGCCATTCCGCTAACACCTCGAGCCATGCCGCCAACACTTCGAGCCATGCCGCCAACATTTCGAGACATGCCGCCAACATTTCGAGCCATGACGCCAACATTTCGAGCCATGCCGCCAACATTTTGAGCCATGCCGCCAACATTTCGAGCCATGCCGCCAACATTTCCAGCCATGCCGCCAACATTTAGAGCCATGCCGCCAACACTTCGAGCCATGCCGCCAACATTTCGAGACATGCCGCCAACATTTCGAGCCATGCCGCCAACATATCGAGCAATGCCGCCAACATTTCGAGCCATGCCGCCAACATTTCTAGCTATGCCGCCAACACTTCGAGCCATGCCGCCAACATTTCAAGACATGCCGAAAACATTTTGAGCCATGCCGCCAACATTTCGAACCATTCCGCTAACACCTCGAGCCATGCCGCCAACACTTCGAGCCATGCCGCCAACATTTCGAGACATGCCGCCAACATTTCGAGCCATGACGCCAACATTTCGAGCCATGCCGCCAACATTTTGAGCCATGCCGCCAACATTTCGAGCCATGCCGCCAACATTTCCAGCCATGCCGCCAACATTTAGAGCCATGCCGCCAACATTTCTAGCCATGCCGCCAACATTTCGAGCCATGCCGCCAACATTTCGAGCCATGCCGCCAACACCTCGAGCCATGCCGCCAACATATCGAGCCAGGCCGACAACATTTCGAGGCGTGCCGCCAACATTTCGAGCCCTGCCGCCAACATTTCGAGCCATGCGGCCAACACTTCTAGCCATGCCGCCAACACTTCGAGCCATGTCGCCAACATTTCGAGCCATGCCGTCATCATTTCGAGACATGCCGCCAACATTTCGTACCATGCCGCCAACATTTCGAGCCATGCTGCAAACATTTCGAGCCATGCCGCCAACATTTCGAGCCATGCCGCCAACATTTCGAACCACTCTGCCACATTTGGAGCTATGACGCCAACATTTCGATCCATGCCGCCAACATTTGGAGCAATGCCGCAAACATTTCGAGCCATGCCGCCAACATTTCGAGCCACGCCGCCAGCATTTTGAGCCATGCCGCCAACATTTCGAGTCATGCCGCCAACATTTCGAGCCATGCCGCCAACATTTCGAACCACTCTGCCACATTTGGAGCTATGACGCCAACATTTCGATCCATGCCGCCAACATTTGGAGCCATGCCGCAAACATTTCGAGCCATGCCGCCAACATTTCGAGCCACGCCGCCAGCATTTTGAGCCATGCCACCAACATTTGGAGCCATGCCGCCAACATTTGGAGCCATGCCGCCAACATGTCGCGCCATGCCGCCAACATTTCGATCCATGCCGCTAACATTTCGAGCATTGCCGAAAATATTTCAAACCATGCCGCCAACATTTCGAGTCATGCCGCCAACATTTGGAGCCATGCCGCCAACATTTCGAGCCATGCCGCCAACATTTCGAGCCATGCCGTCAACATTTCGAGTCATGCCGCCAACATTTGGAGCCATGCCGCCAACATTTAGAGCCATGCCGCCAAGATTTCGAGCCATGCCGCCAACATTTCGAGCCATGCCGCCAACATTTCGAGCCATGCCGCCAACATTTAATGCCACGCCGCCAAAATTTCGAGCCATGCCGCCAACATTTCGAGCCATGGCGCCAACATTTCGAGCAATGCCGCAAACATTTCGAGCCATGCCATCAATATTTCGAGCCATGCCGCCAACATTTGGAGCCATGCCGCCAACATTTCGAGCCATGCCGCCAACATTTCGAGCCATGCCGTCAACATTTCGAGTCATGCCGCCAACATTTGGAGCCATGCCGCCAACATTTAGAGCCATGCCGCCAAGATTTCGAGCCATGCCGCCAACATTTCGAGCCATGCCGCCAACATTTCGAGCCATGCCGCCAACATTTAATGCCACGCCGCCAAAATTTCGAGCCATGCCGCCAACATTTCGAGCCATGGCGCCAACATTTCGAGCTATGCCGCAAACATTTCGAGCCATGCCATCAATATTTCGAGCCATGCCGCCAACATTTCGAGCCATGCCGTCAACATTTCGAGCCATGCCGCCAACATTTCCAGCTATGCCGCCAACATTTCAAGCCATGCCGCCTACATTTCGAGCCACGCCGCTAACATTTCGAGCCATGCCGCCAACATTTCGAGCCATGGCGCCAACATTTCGAGCCATGCCGCAAACATTTCGAGCCATGCCGTCAACATTTCGAGCCATGCCGCCAACATTTCGAGCCATGCCTCGAACATTTCCAGCTATGCCGCCAACATTTCGAGCCATGCCGCCAAAATTTCGAGCCAAGCCGCCGACATTTCGAGCTATGCCGCCAACATTTCGAGCCATGCCGCCAACATTTCGAGCCATGCCGCCAACATTTCGAGCTATGCCGCCAACACTTCGAGCCATGCCGCCAACATTTCGAGTCATGCCGCCATTTCGAGCCATGCCGCCAACATTTCGAGCCTTGACGCCAACATTTCGAGCCATGCCGCCAACATATCGAGCAATGCCGCCAACATTTCGAGCCATGCCGCCAACATTTCTAGCTATGCCGCCAACACTTCGAGCCATTCCGCTAACACCTCGAGCCATGCCGCCAACACTTCGAGCCAAGCCGCCGACATTTCGAGCTATGCCGCCAACATTTCGAGCCATGCCGCCAACATTTCGAGCCATGCCGCCAACATTTCGAGCTATGCCGCCAACACTTCGAGCCATGCCGCCAACATTTCGAGTCATGCCGCCATTTCGAGCCATGCCGCAAAACATTTCGAGCCTTGACGCCAACATTTCGAGCCATGCCGCCAACATATCGAGCAATGCCGCCAACATTTCAAGCCATGCCGAAAACATTTTGAGCAATGCCGCCAACATTTCGAGCCATTCCGCTAACACCTCGAGCCATGCCGCCAACACTTCGAGCCATGCCGCCAACATTTCGAGACATACCGCCAACATTTCGAGCCATGACGCCAACATTTCGAGCCATGCCGCCAACATTTTGAGCCATGCCGCCAACATTTCGAGCCATGCCGCCAACATTTCCAGCCATGCCGCCAAAATTTAGAGCCATGCCGCCAACATTACGTTCCACGCCGCCAACATTTCGAGCCATGCCGCCAACATTTCGAGCCATGCCGCCAACATTTCCAGCCGTGCCGCCAACATTTCGAGCCATGCCGCCAACATTTCAAGCAATGCCGCCAACACCTCGAGCCATGCCGCCAACATATCGAGCCAGGCCGCCAACATTTCGTGCCACGCCGCCAACATTTCGAGCCATGCCGCCAACATTTCGAGCCATGCCGCCAACATTTCCAGGTATGCCGCCAACATTTCGAGCCATGCCGCCAACATTTCGAGCCATGCCGCCAACATTTCGAGCCATGCCGCCAACATTTTGAGCCATGCCGCCAACATTTCGAGCCATGCCGCCAACATTTCGAGCCATGCCGCCATCATTTCGAGCCATGCCGCCAACATTTCGAGTCATGCCGCCAACATTTCGAGCCATGCCGCCAACATTTCGAGCCATGCCCCCAACATTTCGAGCCATGCCGCCAACATTTCGAGCCATGCCGCCAACATTTCGAGCTATGCCGCCAACACTTCTAGCCATGCCGCCAACATTTCGAGTCATGCCGGCATTTCGAGCCATGCCGCCAACATTTCGAGCCATGCCGCCAACATTTCGAGCAATGCCGCCAACATTTCCAGCCATGCCGCCAACATTTCGAGCCATGCCGCCAACATTTCGAGTCATGCCGCCATTTCGAGCCATGCCGCCAACATTTCGAGCCTTGACGCCAACATTTCGAGCCATGCCGCCAACATATCGAGCAATGCCGCCAACATTTCGAGCCATGCCGCCAACATTTCTAGCTATGCCGCCAACACTTCGAGCCATTCCGCTAACACCTCGAGCCATGCCGCCAACACTTCGAGCCAAGCCGCCGACATTTCGAGCTATGCCGCCAACATTTCGAGCCATGCCGCCAACATTTCGAGCCATGCCGCCAACATTTCGATCTATGCCGCCAACACTTCGAGCCATGCCGCCAACATTTCGAGTCATGCCGCCATTTCGAGCCATGCCGCAAAACATTTCGAGCCTTGACGCCAACATTTCGAGCCATGCCGCCAACATATCGAGCAATGCCGCCAACATTTCAAGCCATGCCGAAAACATTTTGAGCAATGCCGCCAACATTTCGAGCCATTCCGCTAACACCTCGAGCCATGCCGCCAACACTTCGAGCCATGCCGCCAACATTTCGAGACATACCGCCAACATTTCGAGCCATGACGCCAACATTTCGAGCCATGCCGCCAACATTTTGAGCCATGCCGCCAACATTTCGAGCCATGCCGCCAACATTTCCAGCCATGCCGCCAAAATTTAGAGCCATGCCGCCAACATTACGTTCCACGCCGCCAACATTTCGAGCCATGCCGCCAACATTTCGAGCCATGCCGCCAACATTTCCAGCCGTGCCGCCAACATTTCGAGCCATGCCGCCAACATTTCAAGCAATGCCGCCAACACCTCGAGCCATGCCGCCAACATATCGAGCCAGGCCGCCAACATTTCGTGCCACGCCGCCAACATTTCGAGCCATGCCGCCAACATTTCGAGCCATGCCGCCAACATTTCCAGGTATGCCGCCAACATTTCGAGCCATGCCGCCAACATTTCGAGCCATGCCGCCAACATTTCGAGCCATGCCGCCAACATTTTGAGCCATGCCGCCAACATTTCGAGCCATGCCGCCAACATTTCGAGCCATGCCGCCATCATTTCGAGCCATGCCGCCAACATTTCGAGTCATGCCGCCAACATTTCGAGCCATGCCGCCAACATTTCGAGCCATGCCCCCAACATTTCGAGCCATGCCGCCAACATTTCGAGCCATGCCGCCAACATTTCGAGCTATGCCGCCAACACTTCTAGCCATGCCGCCAACATTTCGAGTCATGCCGGCATTTCGAGCCATGCCGCCAACATTTCGAGCCATGCCGCCAACATTTCGAGCAATGCCGCCAACATTTCCAGCCATGCCGCCAACATTTCGAGCCATGCCGCCAACATTTCGAGCCATGGCGCCAACATTTCGAGCCATGCCGCAAACATTTCGAGCCATGCCGTCAACATTTCGAGCCATGCCGCCAACATTTCGAGCCATGCCGCGAACATTTCCAGCTATGCCGCCAACATTTCGAGCCATGCCGCCAAAATTTCGAGCCAAGCGCCGACATTTTGAGCCATGCCGCCAACATTTCGAGCCATTGCGCCAACATTTCGAGCCATGCCACCAACATTTCGAGCCATGCCGCCAACATTTCGAGCCATGCCGCCAACATTTCGAGCCATGCCGCCAACATTTCGAGCTATGCGGCCAACACTTCGAGCCATGCCGCCAACATTTCGAGTCATGCCGCCATTTCGAGCCATGCCGCCAACATTTCGAGCCTTGACGCCAACATTTCGAGCCATGCCGCCAACATATCGAGCCATGCCGCCAACATTTCGAGCCATGCCGCCAACATTTCTAGCTATGCCGCCAACACTTCGAGCCATGCCGCCAACATTTCAAGCCATGCCGAAAACATTTTGAGCCATGCCGCCAACATTTCGAGCCATTCCGCTAACACCTCGAGCCATGCCGCCAACACTTCGAGCCATGCCGCCAACATTTCGAGACATGCCGCCAACATTTGGAGCCATGCCGCCAACATTTCGAGCCATGCCGCCAACATTTCGAGCCATGCCGTCAACATTTCGAGTCATGCCGCCAACATTTGGAGCCATGCCGCCAACATTTAGAGCCATGCCGCCAAGATTTCGAGCCATGCCGCCAACATTTCGAGCCATGCCGCTAACATTTCGAGCCATGCCGCCAACATTTAATGCCACGCCGCCAAAATTTCGAGCCATGCCGCCAACATTTCGAGCCATGGCGCCAACATTTCGAGCCATGCTTCAAACATTTCGAGCCATGCCATCAATATTTCGAGCCATGCCGCCAACATTTCGTGCCATGCCGCCAACATTTCCAGCTATGCCGCCAACATTCCGAGCCATGCCGACAACATTTCGAGCCATGCCGTCAACATTTCGAGCCATGCCGCCAACATTTCCAGCTATGCCGCCAACATTTCAAGCCATGCCGCCAACATTTCGAGCCACACCGCTAACATTTCGAGCCATGCCTCCAACATTTCGAACCATGGCGCCAACATTTCGAGCCATGCCGCAAACATTTCGAGCCATGCCGTCAACATTTTGAGCCATGCCGCTAACATTTCGAGCCATGCCGCGAACATTTCCAGCTATGCCGCCAACATTTCGAGCCATGCCGCCAAAATTTCGAGCCAAGCCGCCGACATTTTGAGCCATGCCGCCAACATTTCGAGCCATTGCGCCAACATTTCGAGCCATGCCACCAACATTTCGAGCCATGCCGCCAACATTTCGAGCCATGCCGCCAACATATCGAGCCATGCCGCCAACATTTCGAGCCATGCCGCCAACATTTCTAGCTATGCCGCCAACACTTCGAGCCATGCCGCCAACATTTCAAGCCATGCCGAAAACATTTTGAGCCATGCCGCTAACATTTCGAGCCATTCCGCTAACACCTCGAGCCATGCCGCCAACACTTCGAGCCATGCCGCCAACATTTCGAGTCATGCCGCCAACATTTGGAGCCATGCCGCCAACATTTCGAGCCATGCCGCCAACATTTCGAGCCATGCCGTCAACATTTCGAGTCATGCCGCCAACATTTGGAGCCATGCCGCCAACATTTAGAGCCATGCCGCCAAGATTTCGAGCCATGCCGCCAACATTTCGAGCCATGCCGCCAACATTTCGAGCCATGCCGCCAACATTTAATGCCACGCCGCCAAAATTTCGAGCCATGCCGCCAACATTTCGAGCCATGGCGCCAACATTTCGAGCCATGCTTCAAACATTTCGAGCCATGCCATCAATATTTCGAGCCATGCCGCCAACATTTCGTGCCATGCCGCCAACATTTCCAGCTATGCCGCCAACATTTCGAGCAATGCCGCCAACATTTAAAGCCACGCCGCCAACATTTGGAGCCATTCCGCCAACATTTCGAGCCATGACGCCAACATTTCGAGCCATGCCGCCAACATTTCGAGCAATGCCGCCAACATTTAAAGCCACGCCGCCAACATTTGGAGCCATTCCGCAAACATTTCGAGCCATGCCGCCAACATTTCGAGCCATGCCGCCAACATTTCCAGCTATGCCGCAAACATTTCGAGCCATGCCGCCAACATTTCGAGCTATGGCGCCGACACTTTGAGCCATGCCGCCAACATTTTGAGCCATGCCGCCAACATTTCGAGCCATGCCACCAACATTTCGAGCCATGCCGCCAACATTTCGAGCCATGCCGCCAACATTTCGAGCCATGCCGCCAACATTTCGGGCCATGCCGCCAACTCTTCGAGCCATGCCGCCAACACTTCGAACCATGCCGCCAACATTTCGAGTCATGCCGCCATTTCGAGCCATGCCGCCAACATTTTTAGCCTTGCCGCCAACATTTCGAGCCATGCCGCCAACATTTCGAGCCATGCCGCCAACATTTCGAGCCATGCCGCCAGCATTTCCAGCAATGCCGCCAACATTTCGAGCCATGTCGCCAACATTTCGAGCCACGCCGCCAACATTTGGCGCACGCCGCCAACATTTCGAGCCATCCCACCAACATGTCGAGCCATGCCGCCAACACTTCGAGCCATGCCGCCAACATTTCGAGCCATGCCGCCAACATTTCGAGCCATGCCGCCAACATTTCGAGCTATGCCGCCAACACTTCGAGCCATGCCGCCAACATTTTGAGCCATGCCGCCAACACTTCTAGCCATGCCGCCAACACTTCTAGCCATGCCGCCAACATTTCGAGCCATGCCGCCAACACTTCTAGCCATGCCGCCAACACTTCGAGCCATGTCGCCAACATTTCGAGCCATGCCGTCATCATTTCGAGCCATGCCGCCAACACTTCGTACCATGCCGCCAACATTTCGAGCCATGCTGCCAACATTTCGAGCCATGCCGCCAACATTTCGAGCCATGCCGCCAACATTTCGAGCCACGCTGCGACATTTGGAGCTATGCCGCCGACATTTCGAGCCATGCCGCCAACATTTGGAGCCATGTCGCCAACATTTCGAGCCATGCCGCTAACATTTCGAGCCATGCCGTCAACATTTCCAGCCATGCCGCCAACATTTCGAGCCATGCCGTCAACATTTCGAGTCATGCCGCCAACATTTCGAGTCATGCCGCCAACATTTGGGGCCATGCCGCCAACATTTCGAGCCATTCCGCCAACATTTCGAGCCATGCCGTCAACATTTCGAGTCATGCCGCCAACATTTGGGGCCATGCCGCCAACATTTCGAGCTATGCCGCCAACATTTCGAGCCATGCCACCAACATTTCGAGCCATGCCGCCAAAATTTCGAACCATGCATCCAACATTTCAAGCCACGCAGCCAAAATTTCGAGCCATGCCGCCAACATTTCGAGCCATGGCGCCAACATTTCGAGCCATGCCGCAAACATTTCGAGCCATGCTGTCAACATTTCGAGCCATGCCGCCAACATTTCGAGCCATGCCGCCAACATTTCCAGCTATGCCGTCAACATTCTGAGCCATGCCGCCAACATTTCGAGCCATGCCGCCAACATTTCCAGCTATGTCGCCAACATTTCGAGCCATGCCGCCAACAATTCGAGCCATGCCGCCAACATTTCGAGCCATGCCGCCAACATTTCGAGCCATGCCCCAACATTTCGAGCCATGCCGCCAACATTTCGAGCCAGGCCGCCAACATTTCGAGCCATGTCGCCAACATTTCGAGCCATGCCGCCAACATTTCGAGCTATGCCGCCAACACTTCGAGCCATGCCGCCAACATTTCGAGTCATGCCGCCATTTTGAGCCATGCCGCCAACATTTTGAGCCTTGTCGCCAACATTTCGAGCCATGCCGCCAACATTTCGAGCCATGCCGCCAACATTTCGAGCCATGCCGCCAGCATTTCCAGCAATGCCGCCAACATTTCGAGCCATGTCGCCAACATTTCGAGCCATCCCACCAACATGTCGAGCCATGCCGCCAACACTTCGAGCCATGCCGCCAACATTTCGAGCCATGCCGCCAACATTTCGAGCCACGCCGCCAACACTTCGAGCCATGCCGCCAACACTTCGAGCCATGGCGCCAACATTTCGAGCCATGCCGTCAACATTTCGAGCCATACCGCCAACATTTCCTACCATGCCGCCAACATTTCGAGCCATGCTGCCAACATTTCGAGCCATCCCGCCAACATTTCGAGCCATGCCGCCAACATTTCGGCCCATGCCGCCAACATTTCGAGCCATGCCGTCAACATTTCGAGCCATGCCGCCAACATTTCGAGCCATGCCGCCAACATTTCGAGCCATGCCGCCAACACTTTGAGCCATGCCGGCAACATTTCGACCCATGCCGCCAACATTTCGAGCCATGCCGTCAACATTTCGAGCCATGCCGCAACATTTCGAGCCATGCCGCCAACATTTCGAGCCATGCCGCCAAAACTTTGAGCCATGCCGGCAACATTTCGAGCCATGCCGTCAACATTTCGAGCCATGCCGCCAACATTTCGAGCCATGCCGTCATCATTTCGAGCCATGCCGCCAACATTTCGTACCATGCCGCCAACACTTCGAGCCATGTCGCCAACATTTCGAGCCATCCCGCCAACATTTCGAGCCATGCCGCCAACATTTCGAGCTATGCCGCCAACACTTCGAGCCATGCCGCCAACATTTCGAGTCATGCCGCCATTTCGAGCCATGCCGCCAACATTTCGAGCCTTGACGCCAACATTTCGAGCCATGCCGCCAACATATCGAGCAATGCCGCCAACATTTCGAGCCATGCCGCCAACATTTCTAGCTATGCCGCCAACACTTCGAGCCATGCCGCCAACATTTCAAGCCATGCCGAAAACATTTTGAGCCATGCCGCCAACATTTCGAGAAATTCCGCTAACACCTCGAGCCATGCCGCCAACACTTCGAGCCATGCCGCCAACATTTCGAGACATGCCGCCAACATTTAGAGCCATGACGCCAACATTTCGAGCCATGCCGCCAACATTTTGAGCCATGCCGCCAACATTTCGAGCCATGCCGCCAACATTTCCAGCCATGCCGCCAACATTTAGAGCCATGCCGCCAACACTTCGAGCCATGCCGCCAACATTTCGAGACATGCCGCCAACATTTCGAGCCATGCCGCCAACATATCGAGCAATGACGCCAACATTTCGAGCCATGCCGCCAACATTTCTAGCTATGCCGCCAACACTTCGAGCCATGCCGCCAACATTTCAAGCCATGCCGAAAACATTTTGAGCCATGCCGCCAACATTTCGAGCCATTCCGCTAACACCTCGAGCCATGCCGCCAACACTTCGAGCCATGCCGCCAACATTTCGAGACATGCCGCCAACATTTCGAGCCATGACGCCAACATTTCGAGCCATGCCGCCAACATGTTGAGCCATGCCGCCAACATTTCGAGCCATGCCGCCAGCATTTCGAGCCATGCCGCCAACATTTCGAGCTATGCCGCCAACACTTCGAGCCATGCCGCCAACATTTCGAGTCATGCCGCCATTTCGAGCAATGCCGCCAACATTTCGAGCTTTTACGCCAACATTTCGAGCCATGCCGCCAACATATCGAGCAATGACGCCAACATTTCGAGCCATGCCGCCAAAATTTCTAGCTATGCCGCCAACACTTCGAGCCATGCCGCCAACATTTTAAGCCATGCCGAAAACATTTTGAGCCATGCCGCCAACATTTCGAGCCATGCCGCCAACATTTCGAGCTATGCCGCCAACACTTCGAGCCATGCCGCCAACATTTTGAGCCATGCCGCCAACACTTCTAGCCATGCCGCCAACACTTCTAGCCATGCCGCCAACATTTCGAGCCATGCCGCCAACACTTCTAGCCATGCCGCCAACACTTCGAGCCATGTCGCCAACATTTCGAGCCATGCCGTCATCATTTCGAGCCATGCCGCCAACACTTCGTACCATGCCGCCAACATTTCGAGCCATGCTGCCAACATTTCGAGCCATGCCGCCAACATTTCGAGCCATGCCGCCAACATTTCGAGCCACGCTGCGACATTTGGAGCTATGCCGCCGACATTTCGAGCCATGCCGTCAACATTTCCAGCCATGCCGCCAACATTTCGAGCCATGCCGTCAACATTTCGAGTCATGCCGCCAACATTTCGAGTCATGCCGCCAACATTTGGGGCCATGCCGCCAACACTTCTAGCCATGCCGCCAACACTTCGAGCCATGCCGCCAACATTTCGAGCCATGCCGCCAACACTTCTAGCCATGCCGCCAACATTTCGAGCCATGCCGCCAACATTTCGAGCCTTGCCGCCAAAATTTCGAGCCATGCCGCCAACATTTCGAGCCGTGCCGCCAACATTTCGAGCCATGCCGCCAACATTTCGAGCCACGCCGCCAACACTTCGAGCCATGCCGCCAACACTTCGAGCCATGCCGCCAACATTTCGAGCCATGCCGTCAACATTTCGAGCCATGCCGCCAACATTTCGTACCATGCCGCCAACATTTCGAGCCATGCTGCCAACATTTCGAGCCATGCCGCCAACATTTCGAGCCATGCCGCCAACATTTCGACCCATGCCGCCAACATTTCGAGCCATGCCGTCAACATTTCGAGCCATGCCGCCAACATTTCGAACCATGCCGCCAACATTTCGAGCCATGCCGCCAACACTTTGAGCCATGCCGGCAACATTTCGACCCATGCCGCCAACATTTCGAGCCATGCCGTCAACATTTCGAGACATGCCGCCAACGTTTCGAGCCATGCCGCCACCATTTCGAGCCATGCCGCCAAAATTTGCGAGCTATGCCGCCAACATTTCGAGCCATGCCGCCAACATTTCGAGCCGTGCCGCCAACATTTTGAACCATGCCGCCAACATTTCGAGCCATGCCGCCAACATTTTGAGCCATGCCGCCATCATTTCGAGCCATGCCGCCATCATTTCGAGTCATGCCGCCAAGATTTCGAGCCATGCCGCCAACATTTGGGGCCATGCCGCCAACATTTCGAGCCATTCCGCCAACATTTCGAGCCATGCCGTCAACATTTCGAGTCATGCCGCCAACATTTGGGGCCATGCCGCCAACATTTCGAGCTATGCCGCCAACATTTCGAGCCATGCCACCAACATTTCGAGCCATGCCGCCAACATTTCGAACCATGCATCCTACATTTAAAGCCACGCTGCCAAAATTTCGAGCCATGCCGCCAACATTTCGAGCCATGGCGCCAACATTTCGAGCCATGCCGCAAACAGTTCGAGCCATGCTGTCAACATTTCGAGCCATGCCGCCAACATTTCGAGCCATGCCGCCAACATTTCCAGCTATGCCGTCAACATTCCGAGCCATGCCGCCAACATTTCGAGCCATGCCGTCAACATTTCGAGCCATGCCGCCAACATTTCCAGCTATGCCGCCAACATTTCGAGCCATGCCGCCAACATTTCGAGCAATGCCGCCAACATTTAAAGCCACGCCGCCAACATTTGGAGCCATTCCGCCAACATTTCGAGCCATGACGCCAACATTTCGAGCCATGCCGTCAACATTTCGAGCAATGCCGCCAACATTTAAAGCCACGCCGCCAACATTTGGAGCCATTCCGCAAACATTTCGAGCCATGCCGCCAACATTTCGAGCCATGCCGCCAACATTTCCAGCTATACCGCAAACATTTCGAGCCATGCCGCCAACAGTTCGAGCTATGCCGCCGACACTTTGAGCCATGCCGCCAACATTTTGAGCCATGCCGCCAACATTTCGAGCCATGCCACCAACATTTCGAGCCATGCCGCCAACATTTCGAGCCATGCCGCCAACATTTCGAGCCATGCCGCCAACATTTCGGGCCATGCCGCCAACTCTTCGAGCCATGCCGCCAACACTTCGAACCATGCCGCCAACATTTCGAGTCATGCCGCCATTTCGAGCCATGCCGCCAACATTTTTAGCCTTGCCGCCAACATTTCGAGCCATGCCGCCAACATTTCGAGCCATGCCGCCAACATTTCGAGCCATGCCGCCAGCATTTCCAGCAATGCCGCCAACATTTCGAGCCATGTCGCCAACATTTCGAGCCACGCCGCCAACATTTGGCGCACGCCGCCAACATTTCGAGCCATCCCACCAACATGTCGAGCCATGCCGCCAACACTTCGAGCCATGCCGCCAACATTTCGAGCCATGCCGCCAACATTTCGAGCCATGCCGCCAACATTTCGAGCTATGCCGCCAACACTTCGAGCCATGCCGCCAACATTTTGAGCCATGCCGCCAACACTTCTAGCCATGCCGCCAACACTTCTAGCCATGCCGCCAACATTTCGAGCCATGCCGCCAACACTTCTAGCCATGCCGCCAACACTTCGAGCCATGTCGCCAACATTTCGAGCCATGCCGTCATCATTTCGAGCCATGCCGCCAACACTTCGTACCATGCCGCCAACATTTCGAGCCATGCTGCCAACATTTCGAGCCATGCCGCCAACATTTCGAGCCATGCCGCCAACATTTCGAGCCACGCTGCGACATTTGGAGCTATGCCGCCGACATTTCGAGCCATGCCGCCAACATTTGGAGCCATGTCGCCAACATTTCGAGCCATGCCGCTAACATTTCGAGCCATGCCGTCAACATTTCCAGCCATGCCGCCAACATTTCGAGCCATGCCGTCAACATTTCGAGTCATGCCGCCAACATTTCGAGTCATGCCGCCAACATTTGGGGCCATGCCGCCAACATTTCGAGCCATTCCGCCAACATTTCGAGCCATGCCGTCAACATTTCGAGTCATGCCGCCAACATTTGGGGCCATGCCGCCAACATTTCGAGCTATGCCGCCAACATTTCGAGCCATGTCACCAACATTTCGAGCCATGCCGCCAAAATTTCGAACCATGCATCCAACATTTCAAGCCACGCAGCCAAAATTTCGAGCCATGCCGCCAACATTTCGAGCCATGGCGCCAACATTTCGAGCCATGCCGCAAGCATTTCGAGCCATGCTGTCAACATTTCGAGCCATGCCGCCAACATTTCGAGCCATGCCGCCAACATTTCCAGCTATGCCGTCAACATTCTGAGCCATGCCGCCAACATTTCGAGCCATGCCGCCAACATTTCCAGCTATGCCGCCAACATTTCGAGCCATGCCGCCAACAATTCGAGCCATGCCGCCAACATTTAAAGCCACGCCGCCAACATTTGGAGCCATGCCGCCAACATTTCGAGCCATGACGCCAACATTTCGAGCCATGCCGCAAACATTTCGAGCCATGTCGCCAACATTTCGAGCCATGCCGCAAACATTTCCAGCTATGCCGCCAACATTTCGAGCCATGCCGCCAACATTTCGAGCTATCCCGCCGACATTTTGAGCCATGCCGCCAACATTTCGAGCCATGCCGCCAACATTTCGAGCCATGCCCCAACATTTCGAGCCATGCCGCCAACATTTCGAGCCAGGCCGCCAACATTTCGAGCCATGTCGCCAACATTTCGAGCCATGCCGCCAACATTTCGAGCTATGCCGCCAACACTTCGAGCCATGCCGCCAACATTTCGAGTCATGCCGCCATTTTGAGCCATGCCGCCAACATTTTGAGCCTTGTCGCCAACATTTCGAGCCATGCCGCCAACATTTCGAGCCATGCCGCCAACATTTCGAGCCATGCCGCCAGCATTTCCAGCAATGCCGCCAACATTTCGAGCCATGTCGCCAACATTTCGAGCCACGCCGCCAACATTTGGAGCACGCCGCCAACATTTCGAGCCATCCCACCAACATGTCGAGCCATGCCGCCAACACTTCGAGCCATGCCGCCAACATTTCGAGCCATGCCGCCAACATTTCGAGCCACGCCGCCAACACTTCGAGCCATGCCGCCAACACTTCGAGCCATGGCGCCAACATTTCGAGCCATGCCGTCAACATTTCGAGCCATACCGCCAACATTTCCTACCATGCCGCCAACATTTCGAGCCATGCTGCCAACATTTCGAGCCATCCCGCCAACATTTCGAGCCATGCCGCCAACATTTCGGCCCATGCCGCCAACATTTTGAGCCATGCCGCCATCATTTCGAGCCATGCCGCCATCATTTCGAGTCATGCCGCCAAGATTTCGAGCCATGCCGCCAACATTTGGGGCCATGCCGCCAACATTTCGAGCCATTCCGCCAACATTTCGAGCCATGCCGTCAACATTTCGAGTCATGCCGCCAACATTTGGGGCCATGCCGCCAACATTTCGAGCTATGCCGCCAACATTTCGAGCCATGCCACCAACATTTCGAGCCATGCCGCCAACATTTCGAACCATGCATCCTACATTTAAAGCCACGCTGCCAAAATTTCGAGCCATGCCGCCAACATTTCGAGCCATGGCGCCAACATTTCGAGCCATGCCGCAAACAGTTCGAGCCATGCTGTCAACATTTCGAGCCATGCCGCCAACATTTCGAGCCATGCCGCCAACATTTCCAGCTATGCCGTCAACATTCCGAGCCATGCCGCCAACATTTCGAGCCATGCCGTCAACATTTCGAGCCATGCCGCCAACATTTCCAGCTATGCCGCCAACATTTCGAGCCATGCCGCCAACATTTCGAGCAATGCCGCCAACATTTAAAGCCACGCCGCCAACATTTGGAGCCATTCCGCCAACATTTCGAGCCATGACGCCAACATTTCGAGCCATGCCGCCAACATTTCGAGCAATGCCGCCAACATTTAAAGCCACGCCGCCAAAATTTGGAGCCATTCCGCAAACATTTCGAGCCATGCCGCCAACATTTCGAGCCATGCCGCCAACATTTCCAGCTATGCCGCAAACATTTCGAGCCATGCCGCCAACATTTCGAGCTATGGCGCCGACACTTTGAGCCATGCCGCCAACATTTTGAGCCATGCCGCCAACATTTCGAGCCATGCCACCAACATTTCGAGCCATGCCGCCAACATTTCGAGCCATGCCGCCAACATTTCGAGCCATGCCGCCAACATTTCGGGCCATGCCGCCAACTCTTCGAGCCATGCCGCCAACACTTCGAACCATGCCGCCAACATTTCGAGTCATGCCGCCATTTCGAGCCATGCCGCCAACATTTTTAGCCTTGCCGCCAACATTTCGAGCCATGCCGCCAACATTTCGAGCCATGCCGCCAACATTTCGAGCCATGCCGCCAGCATTTCCAGCAATGCCGCCAACATTTCGAGCCATGTCGCTAACATTTCGAGCCACGCCGCCAACATTTGGCGCACGCCGCCAACATTTCGAGCCATCCCACCAACATGTCGAGCCATGCCGCCAACACTTCGAGCCATGCCGCCAACATTTCGAGCCATGCCGCCAACATTTCGAGCCATGCCGCCAACATTTCGAGCTATGCCGCCAACACTTCGAGCCATGCCGCCAACATTTTGAGCCATGCCGCCAACACTTCTAGCCATGCCGCCAACACTTCTAGCCATGCCGCCAACATTTCGAGCCATGCCGCCAACACTTCTAGCCATGCCGCCAACACTTCGAGCCATGTCGCCAACATTTCGAGCCATGCCGTCATCATTTCGAGCCATGCCGCCAACACTTCGTACCATGCCGCCAACATTTCGAGCCATGCTGCCAACATTTCGAGCCATGCCGCCAACATTTCGAGCCATGCCGCCAACATTTCGAGCCACGCTGCGACATTTGGAGCTATGCCGCCGACATTTCGAGCCATGCCGCCAACATTTGGAGCCATGTCGCCAACATTTCGAGCCATGCCGCTAACATTTCGAGCCATGCCGTCAACATTTCCAGCCATGCCGCCAACATTTCGAGCCATGCCGTCAACATTTCGAGTCATGCCGCCAACATTTCGAGTCATGCCGCCAACATTTGGGGCCATGCCGCCAACATTTCGAGCCATTCCGCCAACATTTCGAGCCATGCCGTCAACATTTCGAGTCATGCCGCCAACATTTGGGGCCATGCCGCCAACATTTCGAGCTATGCCGCCAACATTTCGAGCCATGCCACCAACATTTCGAGCCATGCCGCCAAAATTTCGAACCATGCATCCAACATTTCAAGCCACGCAGCCAAAATTTCGAGCCATGCCGCCAACATTTCGAGCCATGGCGCCAACATTTCGAGCCATGCCGCAAACATTTCGAGCCATGCTGTCAACATTTCGAGCCATGCCGCCAACATTTCGAGCCATGCCGCCAACATTTCCAGCTATGCCGTCAACATTCTGAGCCATGCCGCCAACATTTCGAGCCATGCCGCCAACATTTCCAGCTATGTCGCCAACATTTCGAGCCATGCCGCCAACAATTCGAGCCATGCCGCCAACATTTCGAGCCATGCCGCCAACATTTCGAGCCATGCCCCAACATTTCGAGCCATGCCGCCAACATTTCGAGCCAGGCCGCCAACATTTCGAGCCATGTCGCCAACATTTCGAGCCATGCCGCCAACATTTCGAGCTATGCCGCCAACACTTCGAGCCATGCCGCCAACATTTCGAGTCATGCCGCCATTTTGAGCCATGCCGCCAACATTTTGAGCCTTGTCGCCAACATTTCGAGCCATGCCGCCAACATTTCGAGCCATGCCGCCAACATTTCGAGCCATGCCGCCAGCATTTCCAGCAATGCCGCCAACATTTCGAGCCATGTCGCCAACATTTCGAGCCATCCCACCAACATGTCGAGCCATGCCGCCAACACTTCGAGCCATGCCGCCAACATTTCGAGCCATGCCGCCAACATTTCGAGCCACGCCGCCAACACTTCGAGCCATGCCGCCAACACTTCGAGCCATGGCGCCAACATTTCGAGCCATGCCGTCAACATTTCGAGCCATACCGCCAACATTTCCTACCATGCCGCCAACATTTCGAGCCATGCTGGCAACATTTCGAGCCATCCCGCCAACATTTCGAGCCATGCCGCCAACATTTCGGCCCATGCCGCCAACATTTCGAGCCATGCCGTCAACATTTCGAGCCATGCCGCCAACATTTCGAGCCATGCCGCCAACATTTCGAGCCATGCCGCCAACACTTTGAGCCATGCCGGCAACATTTCGACCCATGCCGCCAACATTTCGAGCCATGCCGTCAACATTTCGAGCCATGCCGCAACATTTCGAGCCATGCCGCCAACATTTCGAGCCATGCCGCCAAAACTTTGAGCCATGCCGGCAACATTTCGAGCCATGCCGTCAACATTTCGAGCCATGCCGCCAACATTTCGAGCCATGCCGTCATCATTTCGAGCCATGCCGCCAACATTTCGTACCATGCCGCCAACACTTCGAGCCATGTCGCCAACATTTCGAGCCATCCCGCCAACATTTCGAGCCATGCCGCCAACATTTCGAGCTATGCCGCCAACACTTCGAGCCATGCCGCCAACATTTCGAGTCATGCCGCCATTTCGAGCCATGCCGCCAACATTTCGAGCCTTGACGCCAACATTTCGAGCCATGCCGCCAACATATCGAGCAATGCCGCCAACATTTCGAGCCATGCCGCCAACATTTCTAGCTATGCCGCCAACACTTCGAGCCATGCCGCCAACATTTCAAGCCATGCCGAAAACATTTTGAGCCATGCCGCCAACATTTCGAGAAATTCCGCTAACACCTCGAGCCATGCCGCCAACACTTCGAGCCATGCCGCCAACATTTCGAGACATGCCGCCAACATTTAGAGCCATGACGCCAACATTTCGAGCCATGCCGCCAACATTTTGAGCCATGCCGCCAACATTTCGAGCCATGCCGCCAACATTTCCAGCCATGCCGCCAACATTTAGAGCCATGCCGCCAACACTTCGAGCCATGCCGCCAACATTTCGAGACATGCCGCCAACATTTCGAGCCATGCCGCCAACATATCGAGCAATGACGCCAACATTTCGAGCCATGCCGCCAACATTTCTAGCTATGCCGCCAACACTTCGAGCCATGCCGCCAACATTTCAAGCCATGCCGAAAACATTTTGAGCCATGCCGCCAACATTTCGAGCCATTCCGCTAACACCTCGAGCCATGCCGCCAACACTTCGAGCCATGCCGCCAACATTTCGAGACATGCCGCCAACATTTCGAGCCATGACGCCAACATTTCGAGCCATGCCGCCAACATGTTGAGCCATGCCGCCAACATTTCGAGCCATGCCGCCAGCATTTCGAGCCATGCCGCCAACATTTCGAGCTATGCCGCCAACACTTCGAGCCATGCCGCCAACATTTCGAGTCATGCCGCCATTTCGAGCAATGCCGCCAACATTTCGAGCTTTGACGCCAACATTTCGAGCCATGCCGCCAACATATCGAGCAATGACGCCAACATTTCGAGCCATGCCGCCAAAATTTCTAGCTATGCCGCCAACACTTCGAGCCATGCCGCCAACATTTTAAGCCATGCCGAAAACATTTTGAGCCATGCCGCCAACATTTCGAGCCATGCCGCCAACATTTCGAGCTATGCCGCCAACACTTCGAGCCATGCCGCCAACATTTTGAGCCATGCCGCCAACACTTCTAGCCATGCCGCCAACACTTCTAGCCATGCCGCCAACATTTCGAGCCATGCCGCCAACACTTCTAGCCATGCCGCCAACACTTCGAGCCATGTCGCCAACATTTCGAGCCATGCCGTCATCATTTCGAGCCATGCCGCCAACACTTCGTACCATGCCGCCAACATTTCGAGCCATGCTGCCAACATTTCGAGCCATGCCGCCAACATTTCGAGCCATGCCGCCAACATTTCGAGCCACGCTGCGACATTTGGAGCTATGCCGCCGACATTTCGAGCCATGCCGTCAACATTTCCAGCCATGCCGCCAACATTTCGAGCCATGCCGTCAACATTTCGAGTCATGCCGCCAACATTTCGAGTCATGCCGCCAACATTTGGGGCCATGCCGCCAACATTTCGAGCCATTCCGCCAACATTTCGAGCCATGCCGCCAACATTTTGAGACATGCCGCCAACATTTCGAGCCATGACGCCAACATTTCGAGCCATGCCGCCACCATTTTGAGCCATGCCGCCAACATTTCGAGCTATTCCGCGAACATTTCCAGCTATGCCGCCAACATTTCGAGCCATGCCGCCAAAATTTCGAGCCAAGCCGCCGACATTTTGAGCAATGCCGCCAACATTTCGAGCCATTGCGCCAACATTTCGAGCCATGCCACCAACATTTCGAGCCATGCCGCCAACATTTCGAGCCATGCCGCCAACATTTCGAGCCATGTCGCCAACATTTCGAGCTATGCCGCCAACACTTCGAGCCATGCCGCCATTTCGAGCAATGCCGCCAACATTTCGAGCTTTGACGCCAACATTTCGAGCCATGCCGCCAACATATCGAGCAATGACGCCAACATTTCGAGCCATGCCGCCAAAATTTCTAGCTATGCCGCCAACACTTCGAGCCATGCCGCCAACATTTTAAGCCATGCCGAAAACATTTTGAGCCATGCCGCCAACATTTCGAGCCATTCCGCTAACTCCTCGAGCCATGCCGCCAACACTTCGAGCCATGCCGCCAACATTTCGAGACATGCCGCCAACATTTCGTGCCATGACGCCAACATTTCGAGCCATGCCGCCACCATTTTGAGCCATGCCGCCAACATTTCGAGCTATGCCGCGAACATTTCCAGCTATGCCGCCAACATTTCGAGCCATGCCGCCAAAATTTCGAGCCAAGCCGCCGACATTTTGAGCAATGCCGCCAACATTTCGAGCCATTGCGCCAACATTTCGAGCCATGCCACCAACATTTCGAGCCATGCCGCCAACATTTCGAGCCATGCCGCCAACATTTCGAGCCATGCCGCCAACATTTCGAGCTATGCCGCCAACACTTCGAGCCATGCCGCCAACATTTCGAGTCATGCCGCCATTTCGAGCCATGCCGCCAACATTTCGAGCCTTGACGCCAACATTTCGAGCCATGCCGCCAACATATCGAGCAATGCCGCCAACATTTCGAGCCATGCCGCCAACATTTCTAGCTATGCCGCCAACACTTCGAGCCATGCCGCCAACATTTCAAGCCATGCCGAAAACATTTTGAGCCATGCCGCCAACATTTCGAGCCATTCCGCTAACACCTCGAGCCATGCCGCCAACACTTCGAGCCATGCCGCCAACATTTCGAGACATGCCGCCAACATTTAGAGCCATGACGCCAACATTTCGAGCCATGCCGCCAACATTTTGAGCCATGCCGCCAACATTTCGAGCCATGCCGCCAACATTTCCAGCTATGCCGCCAACATTTAGAGCCATGCCGCCAACACTTCGAGCCATGCCGCCAACATTTCGAGACATGCCGCCAACATTTCGAGCCATGCCGCCAACATATCGAGCAATGACGCCAACATTTCTAGCTATGCCGCCAACACTTCGAGCCATGCCGCCAACATTTCAAGCCATGCCGAAAACATTTTGAGCCATGCCGCCAACATTTCGAGCCATTCCGCTAACACCTCGAGCCATGCCGCCAACACTTCGAGCCATGCCGCCAACATTTCGAGACATGCCGCCAACATTTCGAGCCATGACGCCAACATTTCGAGCCATGCCGCCAACATTTTGAGCCATGTCGCCAACATTTCGAGCCATGCCGCCAACATTTCCAGCCATGCCGCCAACATTTAGAGCCATGCCGCCAACATTTCTAGCCATGCCGCCAACATTTCGAGCCATGCCGCCAACATTTCGAGCCATGCCGCCAACACCTCGAGCCATGCCGCCAACATATCGAGCCAGGCCGCCAACATTTCGAGCCGTGCCGCCAACATTTCGAGCCCTGCCGCCAACATTTCGAGCCATGCGGCCAACACTTCTAGCCATGCCGCCAACACTTCGAGCCATGTCGCCAACATTTCGAGCCATGCCGTCATCATTTCGAGACATGCCGCCAACATTTCGTACCATGCCGCCAACATTTCGAGCCATGCTGCAAACATTTCGAGCCATGCCGCCAACATTTCGAGCCATGCCGCCAACATTTCGAACCACTCTGCCACATTTGGAGCTATGACGCCAACATTTCGATCCATGCCGCCAACATTTGGAGCCATGCCGCAAACATTTCGAGCCATGCCGCCTACATTTCGAGCCACGCCGCCAACATTTTGAGCCATGCCGCCAACATTTCGAGTCATGCCGCCAACATTTCAAGCCAAGCCGCCAACATTTGCAGCCACGCCACCAACATTTGGAGCCATGCCGCCAACATTTGGAGCCATGCCGCCAACATGTCGCGCCATGCCGCCAACATTTCGATCCATGCCGCTAACATTTCGAGCATTGCCGCCAATATTTCAAACCATGCCGCCATCATTTCGAGTCATGCCGCCAACATTTGGAGCCATGCCGCCAACATTTCGAGCCATGCCGCCAACATTTCGAGCCATGCCGTCAACATTTCGAGTCATGCCGCCAACATTTGGAGCCATGCCGCCAACATTTAGAGCCATGCCGCCAAGATTTCGAGCCATGCCGCCAACATTTCGAGCCATGCCGCCAACATTTCGAGCCATGCCGCCAACATTTAATGCCACGCCGCCAAAATTTCGAGCCATGCCGCCAACATTTCGAGCCATGGCGCCAACATTTCGAGCTATGCCGCAAACATTTCGAGCCATGCCATCAATATTTCAAGCCATGCCGCCAACATTTGGAGCCATGCCGCCAACATTTCGAGCCATGCCGCCAACATTTCGAGCCATGCCGTCAACATTTCGAGTCATGCCGCCAACATTTGGAGCCATGCCGCCAACATTTAGAGCCATGCCGCCAAGATTTCGAGCCATGCCGCCAACATTTCGAGCCATGCCGCCAACATTTCGAGCCATGCCGCCAACATTTAATGCCACGCCGCCAAAATTTCGAGCCATGCCGCCAACATTTCGAGCCATGGCGCCAACATTTCGAGCTATGCCGCAAACATTTCGAGCCATGCCATCAATATTTCGAGCCATGCCGCCGACATTTCGAGCCATGCCGTCAACATTTCGAGCCATGCCGCCAACATTTCCAGCTATGCCGCCAACATTTCAAGCCATGCCGCCTACATTTCGAGCCACGCCGCTAACATTTCGAGCTATGCCGCCAACACTTCGAGCCTTGACGCCAACATTTCGAGCCATGCCGCCAACATATCGAGCAATGCCGCCAACATTTCGAGCCATGCCGCCAACATTTCTAGCTATGCCGCCAACACTTCGAGCCATGCCGCCAACATTTCAAGCCATGCCGAAAACATTTTGAGCCATGCCGCCAACATTTCGAGCCATTCCGCTAACACCTCGAGCCATGCCGCCAACACTTCGAGCCATGCCGCCAACATTTCGAGACATGCCGCCAACATTTCGAGCCATGACGCCAACATTTCGAGCCATGCCGCCAACATTTTGAGCCATGCCGCCAACATTTCGAGCCATGCCGCCAACATTTCCAGCCATGCCGCCAACATTTAGAGCCATGCCGCCAACACTTCGAGCCATGCCGCCAACATTTCGAGACATGCCGCCAACATTTCGAGCCATGCCGCCAACATATCGAGCAATGCCGCCAACATTTCGAGCCATGCCGCCAACATTTCTAGCTATGCCGCCAACACTTCGAGCCATGCCGCCAACATTTCAAGCCATGCCGAAAACATTTTGAGCCATGCCGCCAACATTTCGAGCCATTCCGCTAACACCTCGAGCCATGCCGCCAACACTTCGAGCCATGCCGCCAACATTTCGAGACATGCCGCCAACATTTCGAGCCATGACGCCAACATTTCGAGCCATGCCGCCAACATTTTGAGCCATGCCGCCAACATTTCGAGCCATGCCACCAACATTTCCAGCCATGCCGCCAACATTTAGAGCCATGCCGCCAACATTTCTAGCCATGCCGCCAACATTTCGAGCCATGCCGCCAACATTTCGAGCCATGCCGCCAACACCTCGAGCCATGCCGCCAACATATCGAGCCAGGCCGACAACATTTCGAGCCGTGCCGCCAACATTTCGAGCCCTGCCGCCAACATTTCGAGCCATGCGGCCAACACTTCTAGCCATGCCGCCAACACTTCGAGCCATGTCGCCAACATTTCGAGCCATGCCGTCATCATTTCGAGACATGCCGCCAACATTTCGTACCATGCCGCCAACATTTCGAGCCATGCTGCAAACATTTCGAGCCATGCCGCCAACATTTCGAGCCATGCCGCCAACATTTCGAACCACTCTGCCACATTTGGAGCTATGACGCCAACATTTCGATCCATGCCGCCAACATTTGGAGCCATGCCGCAAACATTTCGAGCCATGCCGCCAACATTTCGAGCCACGCCGCCAGCATTTTGAGCCATGCCGCCAACATTTCGAGTCATGCCGCCAACATTTCAAGCCAAGCCGCCAACATTTGCAGCCACGCCACCAACATTTGGAGCCATGCCGCCAACATTTCGAACCACTCTGCCACATTTGGAGCTATGACGCCAACATTTCGATCCATGCCGCCAACATTTGGAGCCATGCCGCAAACATTTCGAACCATGCCGCCAACATTTCGAGCCACGCCGCCAACATTTTGAGCCATGCGCCAACATTTCGAGTCATGCCGCCAACATTTCAAGCCAAGCGCCAACATTTGCAGCCACGCCACCAGCATTTGGAGCCATGCCGCAACATTTGGAGCCATGCCGCCAACATGTCGCGCCATGCCGCCAACATTTCGATCCATGCCGCTAACATTTCGAGCATTGCCGCCAATATTTCAAACCATGCCGCCATCATTTCGAGTCATGCCGCCAACATTTGGAGCCATGCGCCAACATTTCGAGCCATGCCGCAACATTTCGAGCCATGCCGTCAACATTTCGAGTCATGCCGCCAACATTTGGAGCCATGCCGCCAACATTTAGAGCCATGCCGCCAAGATTTCGAGCCATGCCGCCAACATTCGAGCCATGCCGCCAACATTTCGAGCCATGCCGCCAACATTTAATGCCACGCCGCAAAATTTCGAGCCATGCCGCCAACATTTCGAGCCATGGCGCCAACATTTCGAGCTATGCCGCAAACATTTCGAGCCATGCCATCAATATTTCAAGCCATGCCGCCAACATTTGGAGCCATGCCGCCAACATTTCGAGCCATGCCGCCAACATTTCGAGCCATGCCGTCAACATTTCGAGTCATGCCGCCAACATTTGGAGCCATGCCGCCAACATTTAGAGCCATGCCGCCAAGATTTCGAGCCATGCCGCCAACATTTCGAGCCATGCGCCAACATTTTGAGCCATGCCGCCAACATTTAATGCCACGCCGCCAAAATTTCGAGCCATGCCGCCAACATTTCGAGCCATGGCGCCAACATTTCGAGCTATGCCGCAAACATTTCGAGCCATGCCATCAATATTTCGAGCCATGCCGCCGACATTTCGAGCCATGCCGTCAACATTTCGAGCCATGCCGCCAACATTTCCAGCTATGCCGCCAACATTTCAAGCCATGCCGCCTACATTTCGAGCCACGCCGCTAACATTTCGAGCTATGCCGCCAACACTTCGAGCCTTGACGCCAACATTTCGAGCCATGCCGCCAACATATCGAGCAATGCCGCCAACATTTCGAGCCATGCCGCCAACATTTCTAGCTATGCCGCCAACACTTCGAGCCATGCCGCCAACATTTCAAGCCATGCCGAAAACATTTGAGCCATGCCGCCAACATTTCGAGCCATTCCGCTAACACCTCGAGCCATGCCGCCAACACTTCGAGCCATGCCGCCAACATTTCGAGACATGCCGCCAACATTTCGAGCCATGACGCCAACATTTCGAGCCATGCCGCCAACATTTTGAGCCATGCCGCCAACATTTCGAGCCATGCCGCCAACATTTCCAGCCATGCCGCCAACATTTAGAGCCATGCCGCCAACACTTCGAGCCATGCCGCCAACATTTCGAGACATGCCGCCAACATTTCGAGCCATGCCGCCAACATATCGAGCAATGCCGCCAACATTTCGAGCCATGCCGCCAACATTTCTAGCTATGCCGCCAACACTTCGAGCCATGCCGCCAACATTTCAAGACATGCCGAAAACATTTTGAGCCATGCCGCCAACATTTCGAACCATTCCGCTAACACCTCGAGCCATGCCGCCAACACTTCGAGCCATGCCGCCAACATTTCGAGACATGCCGCCAACATTTCGAGCCATGACGCCAACATTTCGAGCCATGCCGCCAACATTTTGAGCCATGCCGCCAACATTTCGAGCCATGCCGCCAACATTTCCAGCCATGCCGCCAACATTTAGAGCCATGCCGCCAACATTTCTAGCCATGCCGCCAACATTTCGAGCCATGCCGCCAACATTTCGAGCCATGCCGCCAACACCTCGAGCCATGCCGCCAACATATCGAGCCAGGCCGACAACATTTCGAGGCGTGCCGCCAACATTTCGAGCCCTGCCGCCAACATTTCGAGCCATGCGGCCAACACTTCTAGCCATGCCGCCAACACTTCGAGCCATGTCGCCAACATTTCGAGCCATGCCGTCATCATTTCGAGACATGCCGCCAACATTTCGTACCATGCCGCCAACATTTCGAGCCATGCTGCAAACATTTCGAGCCATGCCGCCAACATTTCGAGCCATGCCGCCAACATTTCGAACCACTCTGCCACATTTGGAGCTATGACGCCAACATTTCGATCCATGCCGCCAACATTTGGAGCAATGCCGCAAACATTTCGAGCCATGCCGCCAACATTTCGAGCCACGCCGCCAGCATTTTGAGCCATGCCGCCAACATTTCGAGTCATGCCGCCAACATTTCGAGCCATGCCGCCAACATTTCGAACCACTCTGCCACATTTGGAGCTATGACGCCAACATTTCGATCCATGCCGCCAACATTTGGAGCCATGCCGCAAACATTTCGAGCCATGCCGCCAACATTTCGAGCCACGCCGCCAGCATTTTGAGCCATGCCACCAACATTTGGAGCCATGCCGCCAACATTTGGAGCCATGCCGCCAACATGTCGCGCCATGCCGCCAACATTTCGATCCATGCCGCTAACATTTCGAGCATTGCCGAAAATATTTCAAACCATGCCGCCAACATTTCGAGTCATGCCGCAACATTTGGAGCCATGCCGCCAACATTTCGAGCCATGCCGCCAACATTTCGAGCCATGCCGTCAACATTTCGAGTCATGCCGCCAACATTTGGAGCCATGCCGCCAACATTTAGAGCCATGCCGCCAAGATTTCGAGCCATGCCGCCAACATTTCGAGCCATGCCGCCAACATTTCGAGCCATGCCGCCAACATTTAATGCCACGCCGCCAAAATTTCGAGCCATGCCGCCAACATTTCGAGCCATGGCGCCAACATTTCGAGCAATGCCGCAAACATTTCGAGCCATGCCATCAATATTTCGAGCCATGCCGCCAACATTTGGAGCCATGCCGCCAACATTTCGAGCCATGCCGCCAACATTTCGAGCCATGCCGTCAACATTTCGAGTCATGCCGCCAACATTTGGAGCCATGCCGCCAACATTTAGAGCCATGCCGCCAAGATTTCGAGCCATGCCGCCAACATTTCGAGCCATGCCGCCAACATTTCGAGCCATGCCGCCAACATTTAATGCCACGCCGCCAAAATTTCGAGCCATGCCGCCAACATTTCGAGCCATGGCGCCAACATTTCGAGCTATGCCGCAAACATTTCGAGCCATGCCATCAATATTTCGAGCCATGCCGCCAACATTTCGAGCCATGCCGTCAACATTTCGAGCCATGCCGCCAACATTTCCAGCTATGCCGCCAACATTTCAAGCCATGCCGCCTACATTTCGAGCCACGCCGCTAACATTTCGAGCCATGCCGCCAACATTTCGAGCCATGGCGCCAACATTTCGAGCCATGCCGCAAACATTTCGAGCCATGCCGTCAACATTTCGAGCCATGCCGCCAACATTTCGAGCCATGCCTCGAACATTTCCAGCTATGCCGCCAACATTTCGAGCCATGCCGCCAAAATTTCGAGCCAAGCCGCCGACATTTCGAGCTATGCCGCCAACATTTCGAGCCATGCCGCCAACATTTCGAGCCATGCCGCCAACATTTCGAGCTATGCCGCCAACACTTCGAGCCATGCCGCCAACATTTCGAGTCATGCCGCCATTTCGAGCCATGCCGCCAACATTTCGAGCCTTGACGCCAACATTTCGAGCCATGCCGCCAACATATCGAGCAATGCCGCCAACATTTCGAGCCATGCCGCCAACATTTCTAGCTATGCCGCCAACACTTCGAGCCATTCCGCTAACACCTCGAGCCATGCCGCCAACACTTCGAGCCAAGCCGCCGACATTTCGAGCTATGCCGCCAACATTTCGAGCCATGCCGCCAACATTTCGAGCCATGCCGCCAACATTTCGAGCTATGCCGCCAACACTTCGAGCCATGCCGCCAACATTTCGAGTCATGCCGCCATTTCGAGCCATGCCGCAAAACATTTCGAGCCTTGACGCCAACATTTCGAGCCATGCCGCCAACATATCGAGCAATGCCGCCAACATTTCAAGCCATGCCGAAAACATTTTGAGCAATGCCGCCAACATTTCGAGCCATTCCGCTAACACCTCGAGCCATGCCGCCAACACTTCGAGCCATGCCGCCAACATTTCGAGACATACCGCCAACATTTCGAGCCATGACGCCAACATTTCGAGCCATGCCGCCAACATTTTGAGCCATGCCGCCAACATTTCGAGCCATGCCGCCAACATTTCCAGCCATGCCGCCAAAATTTAGAGCCATGCCGCCAACATTACGTTCCACGCCGCCAACATTTCGAGCCATGCCGCCAACATTTCGAGCCATGCCGCCAACATTTCCAGCCGTGCCGCCAACATTTCGAGCCATGCCGCCAACATTTCAAGCAATGCCGCCAACACCTCGAGCCATGCCGCCAACATATCGAGCCAGGCCGCCAACATTTCGTGCCACGCCGCCAACATTTCGAGCCATGCCGCCAACATTTCGAGCCATGCCGCCAACATTTCCAGGTATGCCGCCAACATTTCGAGCCATGCCGCCAACATTTCGAGCCATGCCGCCAACATTTCGAGCCATGCCGCCAACATTTTGAGCCATGCCGCCAACATTTCGAGCCATGCCGCCAACATTTCGAGCCATGCCGCCATCATTTCGAGCCATGCCGCCAACATTTCGAGTCATGCCGCCAACATTTCGAGCCATGCCGCCAACATTTCGAGCCATGCCCCCAACATTTCGAGCCATGCCGCCAACATTTCGAGCCATGCCGCCAACATTTCGAGCTATGCCGCCAACACTTCTAGCCATGCCGCCAACATTTCGAGTCATGCCGGCATTTCGAGCCATGCCGCCAACATTTCGAGCCATGCCGCCAACATTTCGAGCAATGCCGCCAACATTTCCAGCCATGCCGCCAACATTTCGAGCCATGCCGCCAACATTTCGAGTCATGCCGCCATTTCGAGCCATGCCGCCAACATTTCGAGCCTTGACGCCAACATTTCGAGCCATGCCGCCAACATATCGAGCAATGCCGCCAACATTTCGAGCCATGCCGCCAACATTTCTAGCTATGCCGCCAACACTTCGAGCCATTCCGCTAACACCTCGAGCCATGCCGCCAACACTTCGAGCCAAGCCGCCGACATTTCGAGCTATGCCGCCAACATTTCGAGCCATGCCGCCAACATTTCGAGCCATGCCGCCAACATTTCGATCTATGCCGCCAACACTTCGAGCCATGCCGCCAACATTTCGAGTCATGCCGCCATTTCGAGCCATGCCGCAAAACATTTCGAGCCTTGACGCCAACATTTCGAGCCATGCCGCCAACATATCGAGCAATGCCGCCAACATTTCAAGCCATGCCGAAAACATTTTGAGCAATGCCGCCAACATTTCGAGCCATTCCGCTAACACCTCGAGCCATGCCGCCAACACTTCGAGCCATGCCGCCAACATTTCGAGACATACCGCCAACATTTCGAGCCATGACGCCAACATTTCGAGCCATGCCGCCAACATTTTGAGCCATGCCGCCAACATTTCGAGCCATGCCGCCAACATTTCCAGCCATGCCGCCAAAATTTAGAGCCATGCCGCCAACATTACGTTCCACGCCGCCAACATTTCGAGCCATGCCGCCAACATTTCGAGCCATGCCGCCAACATTTCCAGCCGTGCCGCCAACATTTCGAGCCATGCCGCCAACATTTCAAGCAATGCCGCCAACACCTCGAGCCATGCCGCCAACATATCGAGCCAGGCCGCCAACATTTCGTGCCACGCCGCCAACATTTCGAGCCATGCCGCCAACATTTCGAGCCATGCCGCCAACATTTCCAGGTATGCCGCCAACATTTCGAGCCATGCCGCCAACATTTCGAGCCATGCCGCCAACATTTCGAGCCATGCCGCCAACATTTTGAGCCATGCCGCCAACATTTCGAGCCATGCCGCCAACATTTCGAGCCATGCCGCCATCATTTCGAGCCATGCCGCCAACATTTCGAGTCATGCCGCCAACATTTCGAGCCATGCCGCCAACATTTCGAGCCATGCCCCCAACATTTCGAGCCATGCCGCCAACATTTCGAGCCATGCCGCCAACATTTCGAGCTATGCCGCCAACACTTCTAGCCATGCCGCCAACATTTCGAGTCATGCCGGCATTTCGAGCCATGCCGCCAACATTTCGAGCCATGCCGCCAACATTTCGAGCAATGCCGCCAACATTTCCAGCCATGCCGCCAACATTTCGAGCCATGCCGCCAACATTTCGAGCCATGGCGCCAACATTTCGAGCCATGCCGCAAACATTTCGAGCCATGCCGTCAACATTTCGAGCCATGCCGCCAACATTTCGAGCCATGCCGCGAACATTTCCAGCTATGCCGCCAACATTTCGAGCCATGCCGCCAAAATTTCGAGCCAAGCGCCGACATTTTGAGCCATGCCGCCAACATTTCGAGCCATTGCGCCAACATTTCGAGCCATGCCACCAACATTTCGAGCCATGCCGCCAACATTTCGAGCCATGCCGCCAACATTTCGAGCCATGCCGCCAACATTTCGAGCTATGCGGCCAACACTTCGAGCCATGCCGCCAACATTTCGAGTCATGCCGCCATTTCGAGCCATGCCGCCAACATTTCGAGCCTTGACGCCAACATTTCGAGCCATGCCGCCAACATATCGAGCCATGCCGCCAACATTTCGAGCCATGCCGCCAACATTTCTAGCTATGCCGCCAACACTTCGAGCCATGCCGCCAACATTTCAAGCCATGCCGAAAACATTTTGAGCCATGCCGCCAACATTTCGAGCCATTCCGCTAACACCTCGAGCCATGCCGCCAACACTTCGAGCCATGCCGCCAACATTTCGAGACATGCCGCCAACATTTGGAGCCATGCCGCCAACATTTCGAGCCATGCCGCCAACATTTCGAGCCATGCCGTCAACATTTCGAGTCATGCCGCCAACATTTGGAGCCATGCCGCCAACATTTAGAGCCATGCCGCCAAGATTTCGAGCCATGCCGCCAACATTTCGAGCCATGCCGCTAACATTTCGAGCCATGCCGCCAACATTTAATGCCACGCCGCCAAAATTTCGAGCCATGCCGCCAACATTTCGAGCCATGGCGCCAACATTTCGAGCCATGCTTCAAACATTTCGAGCCATGCCATCAATATTTCGAGCCATGCCGCCAACATTTCGTGCCATGCCGCCAACATTTCCAGCTATGCCGCCAACATTCCGAGCCATGCCGACAACATTTCGAGCCATGCCGTCAACATTTCGAGCCATGCCGCCAACATTTCCAGCTATGCCGCCAACATTTCAAGCCATGCCGCCAACATTTCGAGCCACACCGCTAACATTTCGAGCCATGCCTCCAACATTTCGAACCATGGCGCCAACATTTCGAGCCATGCCGCAAACATTTCGAGCCATGCCGTCAACATTTTGAGCCATGCCGCTAACATTTCGAGCCATGCCGCCAAAATTTCGAGCCAAGCCGCCGACATTTTGAGCCATGCCGCCAACATTTCGAGCCATTGCGCCAACATTTCGAGCCATGCCACCAACATTTCGAGCCATGCCGCCAACATTTCGAGCCATGCCGCCAACATATCGAGCCATGCCGCCAACATTTCGAGCCATGCCGCCAACATTTCTAGCTATGCCGCCAACACTTCGAGCCATGCCGCCAACATTTCAAGCCATGCCGAAAACATTTTGAGCCATGCCGCTAACATTTCGAGCCATTCCGCTAACACCTCGAGCCATGCCGCCAACACTTCGAGCCATGCCGCCAACATTTCGAGTCATGCCGCCAACATTTGGAGCCATGCCGCCAACATTTCGAGCCATGCCGCCAACATTTCGAGCCATGCCGTCAACATTTCGAGTCATGCCGCCAACATTTGGAGCCATGCCGCCAACATTTAGAGCCATGCCGCCAAGATTTCGAGCCATGCCGCCAACATTTCGAGCCATGCCGCCAACATTTCGAGCCATGCCGCCAACATTTAATGCCACGCCGCCAAAATTTCGAGCCATGCCGCCAACATTTCGAGCCATGGCGCCAACATTTCGAGCCATGCTTCAAACATTTCGAGCCATGCCATCAATATTTCGAGCCATGCCGCCAACATTTCGTGCCATGCCGCCAACATTTCCAGCTATGCCGCCAACATTCCGAGCCATGCCGACAACATTTCGAGCCATGCCGTCAACATTTCGAGCCATGCCGCCAACATTTCCAGCTATGCCGCCAACATTTCAAGCCATGCCGCCAACATTTCGAGCCACACCGCTAACATTTCGAGCCATGCCTCCAACATTTCGAACCATGGCGCCAACATTTCGAGCCATGCCGCAAACATTTCGAGCCATGCCGTCAACATTTTGAGCCATGCCGCTAACATTTCGAGCCATGCCGCGAACATTTCCAGCTATGCCGCCAACATTTCGAGCCATGCCGCCAAAATTTCGAGCCAAGCCGCCGACATTTTGAGCCATGCCGCCAACATTTCGAGCCATTGCGCCAACATTTCGAGCCATGCCACCAACATTTCGAGCCATGCCGCCAACATTTCGAGGCATGCCTCCAACATTTCGAGCCATGCCGCCAACATTTCGAGCTATGCCGCCAACACTTCGAGCGATGCCGCCAACATTTCGAGTCATGCCGCCATTTCGAGCCATGCCGCCAACATTTCGAGCCTTGACGCCAACATTTCGAGCCATGCCGCCAACATATCGAGCCATGCCGCCAACATTTCGAGCCATGCCGCCAACATTTCTAGCTATGCCGCCAACACTTCGAGCCATGCCGCCAACATTTCAAGCCATGCCGAAAACATTTTGAGCCATGCCGCCAACATTTTGAGCCATTCCGCTAACACCTCGAGCCATGCCGCCATCACTTCGAGCCATGCCGCCAACATTTCGAGACATGCCGCCACATTTAATGCCACGCCGCCAAATTTCGAGCCATGCCGCCAACATTTCGAGCCATGGCGCCAACATTTCGAGCCATGCCGCAAACATTTCGAGCCATACCATCAATATTTCGAGCCATGCCGCCAACATTTCGTGCCATGCCGCAACATTTCCTGCTATGCCGCCAACATTTCGAGACATGCCGCCAACATTTAATGCCACGCCGCCAAAATTTCGAGCCATGCCGCCAACATTTCGAGCCATGGCGCCAACATTTCGAGCCTTGCCGCAAACATTTCGAGCCATGCCATCAATATTTCGAGCCATGCCGCCAACACTTCGAGCCATGCCGCCAACACTTCGAGACATGCCGCCAACATTTAATGCTACGCCGCCAAAATTTCGAGCCATGCCGCCAACATTTCGAGCCATGGCGCCAACATTTCGAGCCATGCCGCAAACATTTCGAGCCATGCCATCAATATTTCGAGCCATGCCGTCAACATTTCGAGTCATGCCGCCAACATTTGGAGCCATGCCGCCAACATTTAGAGCCATGCCGCCAAGATTTCGAGCCATGCCGCCAACATTTCGAGCCATGCCGCAAACATTTCGAGCCATACCGCCAACATTTAATGCCACGCCGCCAAAATTTCGAGCCATGCCGCCAACATTTCGAGCCATTTCGCCAACATTTCGAGCCATGCCGCAAACATTTCGAGCCATGCCATCAATATTTCGAGCCATGCCGCCAACATTTCGTGCCATGCCGCCAACATTTCCAGCTATGCCGCCTACATTCCGAGCCATGCCGCCAACATTTCGAGCCATGCCGTCAACATTTCGAGCCATGCCGCCAACATTTCCAGCTATGCCGCCAACATTTTAAGCCATGCCGCCAACATTTCGAGCCACGCCGCTAACATTTCGAGCCATGCCGCCAACATTTCGAGCCATGGCGCCAACATTTCGAGCCATGCCGCAAACATTTCGAGCCATGCCGTCAACATTTCGAGCCATGCCGCCAACATTTCGAGCCATGCCGCGAACATTTCCAGCTATGCCGCCAACATTTCGAGCCATGCTTCCAAAATTTCGAGCTAAGCCGCCGACATTTTGTGCCATGCCGCCAACATTTCGAGCCATTGCGCCAACATTTCGAGCCATGCCGCCAACATTTCGAGCCATGCCGCCAACATTTCGAGCTATGCCGTCAACGTTTCGAACCATGCCGCCAACGCTTCGAGCCATGCCGCCAACATTTGAGCCATGCCGCCAAAATTTCGAGCCATGCTGTAACGTTTTGCTCTGGTTTTAATTGCATTTTGTTATAATATATAATATTAGAGAATTTAAAACGCCGCAACAATAGGTTTGCAACAATCGGAAAGTTTCAGCTCGCGCTCGAGTTGCACCAGCTCCTCGCTGTGCGCAAACAAAACGAACGCGCACGTTGATACGAGAGTAGGGAACGCGATAAGTTATAAAACCAGATCGCGTAGCGAGCTCGAAGAGATTATCATCCCGACGGCGAAGACTCTACTTCTCGAGACCGATCCTCGGGCTCCCGCCGAGGACGGCCTCGTGCCAGACCCGCTAAACCGACCGAAATTAACCAGGGCCTTCAGCCAAATTCAGACCAGAAACCGACCGGAAGATTTCGAAAATAGTAACTCGATCTCCCCCAGGTACCCCCCCGCTATATAAACGTATTTCTGGAATCGGACTGCGTTTATTAGGATTGATTTGTAAATTGTAATAACAAGTTTATTTCGCATAAATCTGGTATCGGATTCTTCTTCTTCTTTACGTGCCATATCCTCCTCGAACGTTGGCTATCATCGTAGCTATTTGAACTTTGTTGACTGCTCTCCTGAATAATGTAGCAGTATTCACTCCATACCACTCCCGTAAGTTCTTTAGCCAGGAGTGTCTTCTCCGGCCTGGACCCCTCTTGCCTTCTATCTTGCCTTGTAAAATGTTTTGCAGGATTCTGTATTTGTTATTCCTCATAACGTGGCCTAGGTATGCTAATTTACGCTCTTTTATTACGGACAAGATCTCGGTGTCTTTATGCAATCTCTCTAGTACTGTGGTGTTGCGTACCCTATCTGTCCAAGGTATTCTAAGAATACGCCTATAACACCACATCTCAAATGCCTCTATTTTTTTAGTAGTATATGCAGTGAGGGTCCAAGCTTCCACTCCGTAAAGTAAGACCGAGAATACATAGCATCGAAGCAGTCGTAGTTGTAAGTTCAGACTTAAATCCCTAGAACACAGTACCTTCTTCATTCTTTTAAAGGCGTTTCTGGCCTGTTCGATTCTTGCTCTGATTTCAGCGGAGTTGTTCCAGCTACTATTAATAGAACATCCCAGATATTTGTAATTCACAACCTGTTCTAGTTGTTTACCGTTAACCGTTACGCTTGCTCTTAGATTCTCGTTCTGCTGATTACCATTACCTTAGTCTTATTAACATTCAGCTTCAGCCCTGCTTCCATACTTTTCTGGTTTACGCTCTCTACCAGAATCTGCAGTTCATCTTCACTAGTTGCTAAAAGCACAGTATCGTCAGCGTAACGTAGGTTGTTTATTATCTCGCCGTTTATTACAATTCCTTCCTGTCTGTTGTCAGAGCCGCTGTAAATATTTTTTCTGCGTAGAGATTAAACAAAACCGGTGACAGCACACAGCCCTGTCTTACACCCTTTTTTATTTGTATTTCTTCGCTGCGTCTGTTTCTTGCTCTGATAGATGCCGTTTGTCCCCATATAAGTTTGCGATAATTCGCACATCCTTTCTGTATAGTCCGATTTCTCTGAGAATGTCTATAAGTTGTTCGTGTTTGACGCAGTATCGGATTGTGCAAATTTTATTCTTACAATTCCGTCGCGTTCGTCACGAGTGTTCGCATACGAAGTTAAGATTATATTTGGTTATCGAAATAACTTAGTTTCGTGGGCGAGCGATCCAGGCGATCTCACTGGACAAATAAATCACAATTAAGCTTGGCTGGAATATCGGCGAGTTTCAATTGGGTTTATTCCGTAAGAATAAAACTAACATTCCAGTATAACAACGGAGAGCACTGAAATAGCAATAAACTCGAATCTAGTAAAGTCACGAAAGACCTGTCAAAGTACAGTTAATTTCAAGGGTACATCCGAGTACATTAAAGTAAAAATCATTTTTGAATCACAGAATTGAAAATTACAAAACCAGTCCATTATTTTACGCGGGGTTAATTAAAGTACTGCAGAATTCAAAAGTCACCGACCTTGTTAAAATATCTTCGTTGTGTATATGACCTCCGCACGTGCCGGAGCGCAGATAACAGTAGAAAGAATTCGACCTCAGGTCAAAGGCTAAATGCACTTCCTGGTTATCACTAAAACGTGCACTTGTATAGATATTAACACAGATTAAACAACTCGGAGTTTCAATCAAGTCACTTTATAGTTGAAATAATTACAAAGCTCCCGTTTATTTACATGAGTACTAAACTGTCATTTTTAATTTGTTTTGGGATTACAGGACTGCCAACGTAAACGTGAGAACCCTCGATTTTCCGACAACCTGGCGACGTGAACACCACGATCCTACACCGGTGTATGAAGGGCAGCCTACACATCCAATAATTAACCAAGGATTCACGCAAAACAAATTATTTTGTACCTAATTCAATATATAATTTATTTTTAAGTTATTACATGTACATAATAGGCAATAAATGTTTCTGTTAAAACTTGTTCTTTTAAGTCGGTCAGAGTAATCAGGCCCTGGACCCAATATAAACAGCTACCATTTACAAGGGCATATTTGATAATGCTATAGGGGCATTTTCTAAATTAAATATAAACCTGATATTATTACGAAGCCCGGTAAGCATTGCAAAAATGGCGTCCCCGAGCAGGAACCGAACTCTGACTGATTTAAAGAAAGTTTTCAGAAACCAGCTCAGTTTAGAACTAGAACCGACACTCGGATATAATTACAAGTTTAAATATTATGGTAATTATACTAGCCGCAGCTTGTCTTCTCCGTGGCGCCCGAGCATCTAGAAATAGTAGAATATTAGGTTGTGTAAACGTAAGTTTCATATTTTAACAATATGTACAAACCCTGTTACAAAGCCTAGCAAGCCAGAAAGGTACCAGAACCCAGAGTCGTGACCGGTAGTTCAGACCGTCCGAGGAATCCGAGATCCCTGTATCCCTGTCCTGGTCGATCTGCCGAAATTCCATTCCCGTACACTGGTCCGGAAATACCAGATACCGCGTACCGTTCCAGTCCGCCGAAGTATCCGTCCACGTAGAACCGCCCGCGAACACCGGATGTACCTGTAAGATGCATGTAAAAGTGTATGTATGGCCTGCAGCCCTTAATAGTATGAATGCTTACCCCTGACGCGCTCTCTTCTGAAGCGGACTCCTCGCTACCGTAAACCCGGAAATTAGCAGGAGGTTGTAGACTCATCGTCGAAGCTTGAAGGAGAAAATGTAAAAAGTTGAACTTCCTATACCAGCACCTGTAAAGCGAACCCCGTACGCCTGTTTCCGGAAGACTGCATGCCTTTCCGTGGCCTCTGCACCAGTTCCCGTATGTTTTGCATGCCCTCCTATGGCCGCTGCACCAGTTCCCGAATATTTAAAAGCTTGCACGCCAATCCCGTGGCCTCTGCACTAGCTCCAGAATGCTTGAAGGTTTGCATGCCAATCCCGTGGCCTCTGCACTAGCTCCAGAACATTTAAATGTTTGCACGCCCCTTCCTGGCCTGCTCTAGCTCCAGGGAGTCTGAATGATCGTGCGCCGATACCGCGGCTTCCGCGTTTATTCGCTCCAGAGTATTTGAATGTATACGCGCAGGACCGCACACCCCGGCATTCGCTCCAGAATGTTTGAATGCACCCTGTATGTTTTCTTGAGTTGTATTCCGAGATACCTGCACGCCGACACCGCGGCCCAGTAGTACTCCCGTCGAATAGCAACGAAAGGACATCCCTGTCCGCCAGTAAAGCATTTCGCTTGCCCTAGCGTGTCATACGCCTGTTGTATGATTGTTTTTTTTCGCCTGTTAGTAGCTCCTGGTGACAGCCATCTTATCTTGAAGCGTGATCTTGTCTCCGTAAACCCGGGTGACGGCAAGATATTGTAGGTTCAACCCGCCGAAGCTTAGATAAGAGTGCCTGAAAAGAGTATGTGTTTACGCAGCAGCTTATAGATTTAACCAGTCGAGAATAAGAAGTCCTTGCCCCGTAAAAACGTCCCGACGAACCAGTAACCGAACTCCAGGTGTTTTCGCGAGCCCTTCTTCACCGGTAGTCCTTCGCTTTCCGAAGAGAGGGGCCTGTGTAACGTTTCGCTCTGGTTTTAAATGCATTTTGTTATAATATATAATATTAGAGTATTTAAAACGCCGCAACAATAGGTTTGCAACAATCGGAAAGTTTCAGCTCGCGCTCGAGTTGCACCAGCTCCTCGCTGTGCGCAAACAAAACGAACGCGCACGTTGATACGAGAGGAGGGAACGCGATAAGTTATAAAACCAGATCGCGTAGCGAGCTCGAAGAGATTATCATCCCGACGGCGAAGACTCTACTTCTCGAGACCGATCCTCGGACTCCCGCCGAGGACGGGCCTCGTGCCAGACCCGCTAAACCGACCGAAATTAACCAGGGCCTTCAGCCAAATTCAGACCAGAAACCGACCGAAGTTTTCGAAAATAGTAACTCGATCTCCCCCAGGTACCCGCCTATATAAACGTATTTCTGGAATCGGACTGCCTTTATTAGGATTGATTTGTAAATTGTAAATAACAAGTTTATTTCGCATAAATCTGGTATCGGATTGTGCAAATTTATTCTTACAATTCCGTCGCGTTCGTCACGAGTGTTCGCATACGAAATTAAGATTATATTTGGTTATCGAAATAACTTAGTTTCGTGGGCGAGCGATCCAGGCGATCTCACTGGACAAATAAATCACAATTAAGCTTGGCTGGAATATCGGCGAGTTTCAATTGGGTTTATTCCGTAAGAATAAAACTAACATTCCAGTATAACAACGGAGAGCACTGAAATAGCAATAAACTCGAATCTAGTAAAGTCACGAAAGACCTGTCAAAGTACAGTTAATTTCAAGGGTACATCCGAGTACATTAAAGTAAAAATCATTTTTGAATCAGAATTGAAAATTACAAAACCAGTCCATAATTTTACGCGGGGTTAATTAAAGTACTGCAGAATTCAAAAGTCACCGACCTTGTTAAAATATCTTCGTTGTGTATATGACCTCCGCACGTGCCGGAGCGCAGATAACAGTAGAAAGAATTCGACCTCAGGTCAAAGGCTAAATGCACTTCCTGGTTATCACTAAAACGTGCACTTGTATAGATATTAACACAGATTAAACAACTCGGAGTTTCAATCAAGTCACTTTATAGTTGAAATAATTACAAAGCTCCCGTTTATTTACATGAGTACTAAACTGTCATTTATAATTTGTTTTGGGATTACAGGACTGCCAACGTAAACGTGAGAACCCTCGATTTTCCGACAACCTGGCGACGTGAACACCACGATCCTACACCGGTGTATGAAGGGCAGCCTACACATCCAATAATTAACCAAGGATTCACGCAAAACAAATTATTTTGTACCTAATTCAATATAAAATTTATTTTTAAGTTATTACATGTACATAATAGGCAATAAATGTTTCTGTTAAAACTTGTTCTTTTAAGTCGGTCAGAGTAATCAGGCCCTGGACCCAATATAAACAGCTACCATTTACAAGGGCATACTTGATAATGCTATAGGGGCATTTTCCAAATTAAATATAAACCTGATATTATTACGAAGCCTCCAGATAGCCTTACATTTCGAGCCATGCAGTCAAAATTTCGAGCCATGCCGCCAACATTTCGAGCCGCGCCGCCAACATTTCGAGCCATGCCGCCAACATTTCGAGCCACGCCGCCAACACTTCGAACCATGCCGCCAACATTTCGGGCCATGCCGCAGACACTTCTAGCCATGCCGCCAACACTTCGAGCCATGTCGCCAACATTTCGAGCCCTGCCGTCATCATTTTGAGCCATGCCGCCAACATTTCGTACCATGCCGCCAACATTTCGAGCCATGCTGCCAACATTTCGATCCATGCCGCCAACATTTCGAGATAGGCCGCCAACATTTCGAGCAACCCTGCAACATTTGGAGCTATGACGCCAACATTTCGAGCCATGCCGCCAACATTTGGAGCCATGCCGCCAACATTTCGAGCCATGCCGCTAACATTTCGAGCCATGCCGTCAACATTTACAGCCATGCCGCCAACATTTCGAGCCATGCCGCCAACATTTCGAGCCATGCCGCCAACATTTCGAGCCACACCGCCAACATTTTGAGCCATGCCGCCAACATTTCGAGCCATGCCGCCAACATTTCGAGCCAAGCCGCCAACATTTGGAGCCACGCCGCCAACATTTGGATCCATGCCGCCAACATTTGGAGCCATGCCGCCAACACGTCGCGCTATGCCGCCAACATTTCGAGCCAGGCCGCCAACATTTCGAGCGATGCCGTCAACATTTCGAGTCATGCCGCCAACATTTGGAGCCATGCCGCCCACATTTAGAGCCATGCCGCCAAGATTTCGAGCCATGCCGCCAACATTTCGAGCCATGCCGATAACATTTAAAGCCACGGCGCCAACATTTCGAGCCATGCCTCAAACATTTCGAGCCATGCCGTCAATATTTCGAGCCATGCCGCCAACATTTCGAGCCATGCCGCCAACATTTCGAGCGATGCCGTCAACATTTCGAGTCATGCCGCCAACATTTGGAGCCATGCCGCCCACATTTAGAGCCATGCCGCCAAGATTTCGAGCCATGCCGCCAACATTTCGAGCCATGCCGATAACATTTAAAGCCACGGCGCCAACATTTCGAGCCATGCCTCAAACATTTCGAGCCATGCCGTCAATATTTCGAGCCATGCCGCCAACATTTCGAGCCATGCCGCCAACATTTCGAGCGATGCCGTCAACATTTCGAGTCATGCCGCCAACATTTGGAGCCATGCCGCCCACATTTAGAGCCATGCCGCCAAGATTTCGAGCCATGCCGCCAACATTTCGAGCCATGCCGATAACATTTAAAGCCACGGCGCCAACATTTCGAGCCATGCCTCAAACATTTCGAGCCATGCCGTCAATATTTCGAGCCATGCCGCCAACATTTCGAGCCACGCCGCCAAAATTTTCAGCTATGCCGCCAACATTCCGAGCCATGCCGCCAACATTTCGAGCCATGCCGTCAACATTTCGAGCCATGCCGCCAACATTTCCAGCTATGCCGCCAACATTCCGAGCCATGCCGCCAACATTTCGAGCCACGCCGAAAACATTTCGAGCCATGCCGCCAACATTTCGAGCCATGGCGCCAACATTTCGAGCCATGCCGCAAACATTTCGAGCCATGCCGTCAACATTTCGAGCCATGCCGCCAACATTTCCAGCTATGCCGCCAACATTTCGAGCCATGCCACCAACATTTCGAACCATGCCGCCAACATTTCGAGCCATGCCGCCAACATTTCGAACCATGCCGACAACATTTCGAGCCATGCCGCAAACATTTCGTACCATGCCGCCAACATATCGAGCCATGCCGCCAACACTTCTAGCCATGCCGCCAACACTTCGAGCCATGTCGCCAACATTTCGAGCCATGCCGTCATCATTTCGAGTCATGCCGCCAACATTTCGAGCCATGCCGCCAACACTTCTAGCCATGCCGCCAACACTTCGAGCCATATCGCCAACATTTCGAGCCATGCCGTCATCATTTCTAGCTATGCCGCCAACATTTCGAGCCATGCCGCCAACATTTCGAGCCTTGCCGCCAACATTTCGAGCCATGCCGCCAACATTTCGAGCGATGCCGTCAACATTTCGAGTCATGCCGCCAACATTTGGAGCCATGCCGCCCACATTTAGAGCCATGCCGCCAAGATTTCGAGCCATGCCGCCAACATTTCGAGCCATGCCGATAACATTTAAAGCCACGGCGCCAACATTTCGAGCCATGCCTCAAACATTTCGAGCCATGCCGTCAATATTTCGAGCCATGCCGCCAACATTTCGAGCCATGCCGCCAACATTTCCAGCTATGCCGCCAACATTCCGAGCCATGCCGCCAACATTTCGAGCCATGCCGTCAACATTTCGAGCCATGCCGCCAACATTTCCAGCTATGCCGCCAACATTTCGAGCCATGCCGCCAACATTTCGAGCCACGCCGAAAACATTTCGAGCCATGCCGCCAACATTTCGAGCCATGGCGCCAACATTTCGAGCCATGCCGCAAACATTTCGAGCCATGCCGTCAACATTTCGAGCCATGCCGCCAACATTTCCAGCTATGCCGCCAACATTTCGAGCCATGCCACCAACATTTCGAACCATGCCGCCAACATTTCGAGCCATGCCGCCAACATTTCGAACCATGCCGACAACATTTCTAGCCATACCTCCAACATTTCTAGCCATGCCGTCAACACTTTGAGCCATGCCGCCCACATTTAGAACCATGCCGCCAACACTTCGAGCCTTGCCGCCAACATTTCGAGCCATGCCGCCAAAATTTCGAGCCATGCCACCAACATTTCGAGCCATGCAGCCAAAATTTCGAGCTATGCCGCCAACATTTCGAGCCGTGCCGCCAACATTTCGAGCAATGCCGCCAACATTTCGAGCCACGCCGCCAACACTTCGAGCCATGCCGCCAACATTTCGAGCCATGCCGCCAACACTTCTAGCCATGCCGCCAACACTTCGAGCCATGTCGCCAACATTTCGAGCCATGCCGTCATCATTTCGAGCCATGCCGCCAACATTTCGTACCATGCCGCCAACATTTCGAGCCATGCCGCCAACACTTCTAGCCATGCCGCCAACACTTCGAGCCATGTCGCCAACATTTCGAGCCATGCCGTCATCATTTCGAGTCATGCCGCCAACATTTCGTACCATGCCGCCAACATATCGAGCCATGCCGCCAACACTTCTAGCCATGCCGCCAACACTTCGAGCCATATCGCCAAAATTTCGAGCCATGCCGTCATCATTTCGAGTCATGCCGCCAACATTCCGTACCATGCCGCCAACATTTCGAGCCATGCCGCCAACACTTCTAGCCATGCCGCCATCACTTCGAGCCATATCGCCAACATTTCGAGCCATGCCGTCATCATTTCTAGCTATGCCGCCAACACTTCGAGCCATGCCGCCAACATTTCGAGCCATTCCGCTAACACCTCGAGCCATGCCGCCAACACTTCGAGCCATGCCGCCAACATTTCGAGACATGCCGCCAACATTTCGAGCCATGCCGCCAACATTTCGAGCCATGCCGCCAACATTTTGAGCCATGCCGCCAACATTTCGAGCCATGCCGCCAACATTTCGTGCCACGCTGCCAACATTTCGAGCCATGCCGCCAACATTTTGAGCCATGCCGCCAACACTTCCAGCCATGCCGCCAACATTTCGTGCCATGCCGCCAACATTTCGAGCCATGACGACAACACCTCGAGCCATGCCGCCAACATTTCCAGCCATGCCGCCAACATTTCGAGCCATGCCGCCAACATTTCGAGCCATGCCGCCAACATTTCGAGCTATGCCGCCAACATTTCGAGCCATGCCGCCTTCATTTCGAGCCATGCCGCCAACATTTCGAGTCATGCCGCCAACATTTCGAGCCATGCCACCAACATTGCGAGCCATGCCGCCAACATTTCAAGCCATGCCGCCAACATTTCGAGCCATGCCGCCAACATTTCGAGCTATGCCGCCAACACTTCGAGCCATGCCGCCAACATTTTGAGCCATGCCGCCATTTCGAGCCATGCCGCCAATATTTCGAGCCATGCCGCCAACACTTCTAGCCATATCGCCAACATTTCGAGCCATGCCGTCATCATTTCTAGCTATGCCGCCAACACTTCGAGCCATGCCGCCAACATTTCGAGCCATTCCGCTAATACCTCGATCCATGCCGCCAACACTTCGAGCCATGCCGCCAACATTTCGAGACATGCCGCCAACATTTCGAGCCATGCCGCCAACATTTCGAGCCATGCCGCCAACATTTTGAGCCATGCCGCCAACATTTCGAGCCATGCCGCCAACATTTCGAGCCTTGCCGCCAACATTTCGAGGCCGCAAACATTTCGTACCATGCCGCCAACATTTCGAGCCATGCTGCCAACATTTCGAGCCATGCCGCCAACATTTCGAGCCATGCCGCCAACATTTCGAGCCACGCTGCAGCATTTGGAGCTGTGCCGCCAACATTTCGAGCCATGCCGCCAACATTTCGAGCCATGCCGCCAACATTTCGAGCCACGCTGCAGCATTTGGAGCTGTGCCGCCAACATTTCGAGTCATGCCGCCATTTCGAGCCACGCCGCCAACATTTTGAGCTTTGCCACCAACATTTCAAGCCATGCCGCCAACATTTCGAGCCATGCCGCCAACATTTCGAGCCATGCCGCCAGCATTTCCAGCCATGCCGCCAACATTTCGAGCCATGTCGCCATCATTTCGAGCCACGCCGCCAATACATTTGCAGCACGCCGCCATCATTTCGAGCCATCCCACCAACATGTCGAGCCATGCCGCCATCATTTCTAACCATGCCGCCAACATTTCTAGCCATGCCGCCGACACTTCGAGCTATGCCGCCAACACTTCGAGCCATGCCGCCAACATTTCTAGCCATGCCGCCAACATTTCGAGCCATGCCGCCAACATTTCGAGCCATGCCGCCAACATTTCGAGCAATGCCGCCGACATTTCGAGCCAGGCCGCCAAATTCTCGAGCCACACCGCCAGCATTCAAGAAACGCCACCAACATTTCGAGCCATGCCGCCAACATTTCGAGCCATGCCGCCTACACTTCGAGCCATGCCGCCAACATTTCGAGCCATGCCGCCAACATTTCGAGCCATGCAGCCAAAATTTCGAGACATGCCGCCAACATTTCGAGCCGTGCCGCCAACATTTCGAGCCATGCCGCCAACATTTCGAGCCGCGATGCCAACACTTTGAGCCATGCCGCCAACACTTCGAGCCATGCTGCCAACATTTCTAGCCATGCCGCCAACACTTCGAGCCATGCCAACATTTCGAGCCATGCCGCAAACATTTCGAGCCATGCCGCCAACATTTCGTACCATGCCGCCAACATTTCGAGCCATGCTGCCAACATTTCGAGTTATACCGCCATCATTTCGAGCCATGCCGCCAACATTTCGACCCATGCCGCCAACATTTCGAGCCATGCCGTCAACATTTACAGCCATGCCGCCAACATTTCGAGCCATGCCGCCAACATTTCGAGGCATGCCGCCAACACTTTCAGCCATGCCGGCAACATTTCGAGCCATGCCGTCAACATTTCGAGCCATGCCGCCAACATTTCGTACCATGCCGCCAACATTTCGAGCCATGCCGCCAACATTTCGAGACATGCCCCCAACATGTCGAGCCATGCCGCCAACATTTCGAGCCATGCCGCCAACATTTCGAGCCATGCCGCCAACATTTCGAGCCATGCCGCCAACATTTCGAGCCACGCCGCCAACATTTCGAGCTATGCCGCCAACATTTCGAGCCATGCCGCCAACATTTGGATCCATGCCGCCAACATTTCGAGCCATGCCGCTAACATTTCGAGCCATGCCGTCAACGTTTCGAACCATGCCGCCAACGCTTTGAGCCATGCCGCCAACATTTTGTGCCATGCCGCCAAAATTTCGAGCCGCGCCGCCAACATTTCGAGCCATGCCGCCAACATTTCGAGCCATGCCGCAAACACTTCTAGCCATGCCGCCAACACTTCGAGCCATGTCGCCAACATTTCGAGCCATGCCGTCATCATTTTGAGCCATGCCGCCAACATTTCGTACCATGCCGCCAACATTTCGAGCCATGCTGCCAACATTTCGAGCCATGCCGCCAACATTTCGAGCCATGCCGCCAACATTTCGAGCCACCCTGCAACATTTGGAGCCATGCCGCCAACATTTCGAGCCATGCCGCTAAAATTTCGAGCCATGCCGTCAACATTTCCAGCCATGCCGCCAACATTTCGAGCCATGCCGCCAACATTTCGAGCCATGCCGCCAACATTTCGAGCCACACGCCAACATTTTGAGCCATGCCGCCAACATTTCGAGCCATGCCGCCAACATTTCGAGCCAAGCCGCCAACATTTGGAGCCACGCCGCCAACATTTGGATCCATGCCGCCAACATTTGGAGCCATGCCGCCAATACGTCGCGCTATGCCGCCAACATTTCGATCCATGCCGCCAACATTTGGAGCCATGCCGCCAACATTTCGAGCCATGCCGCCAACATTTCGAGCCTTGCCGCCAACATTTGGAGCCATGCCGCCAACATATCGAGCCATGCCGCTTACATTTCGAGCCATGCCGTCAACATTTCCAGCCATGCCGCCAACATTTCGAGCCATGCCGCCAACATTTCGAGCCATGCCGCCAACATTTCGAGCCACACGCCAACATTTTGAGCCATGCCGCCAACATTTCGAGCCATGCCGCCAACATTTCGAGCCAAGCCGCCAACATTTGGAGCCACTCCGCCAACATTTGGATCCATGCCGCCAACATTTGGAGCCATGCCGCCAACACGTCGCGCTATGCCGCCAACATTTCGATCCATGCCGCCAACATTTGGAGCCATGCCGCCAACATTTCGAGCCATGCCGCCAACATTTCGAGCCATGCCGTCAACATTTCGAGTCATGCCGCCAACATTTGGAGCCATGCCGCCCACATTTAGAGCCATGCCGCCAAGATTTCGAGCCATGCCGACAACATTTCGAGCCATGCCGATAACATTTAAAGCCACGCCGCCAAAATTTCGAGCCATGCCGCCAACATTTCGAGCCACGGCGCCAACATTTCGAGCCATGCCTCAAACATTTCGAGCCATGCCGTCAATATTTCGAGCCATGCCGCCAACATTTCGAGCCATGCCGCCAACATTTCCAGCTATGCCGCCAACATTCCGAGCCATGCCGTCAACATTTCGAGTCATGCCGCCAACATTTGGAGCCATGCCGCCCACATTTAGAGCCATGCCGCCAAGATTTCGAGCCATGCCGACAACATTTCGAGCCATGCCGATAACATTTAAAGCCACGCCGCCAACATTTCGAGCCATGCCGCCAACATTTCGAGCCACGCCGAAAACATTTCGAGCCATGCCGCCAACATTTCGAGCCATGGCGCCAACATTTCGAGCCATGCCGCAAACATTTCGAGCCATGCCGTCAACATTTCGAGCCATGCCGCCAACATTTCCAGCTATGCCGCCAACATTTCGAGCCATGCCACCAACATTTCGAGCCATGCCGCCAACATTTCGAGCCATGCCGCCAACATTTCGAACCATGCCGACAACATTTCTAGCCATGCCGCCACCATTTCTAGCCATGCCGTCAACACTTTGAGCCATGCCGCCAACATTTAGAACCATGCCGCCAACATTTAGAACCATGCCGCCAACACTTCGAGCCTTGCCGCCAACATTTCGAGCCATGCCGCCAAAATTTCGAGCCATGCCACCAACATTTCGAGCCATGCAGCCAAAATTTCGAGCTATGCCGCCAACATTTCGAGCCGTGCCGCCAACATTTCGAGCCATGCCGCCAACATTTCGAGCCACGCCGCCAACACTTCGAGCCATGTCGCCATCATTTCGAGCCATGCCGCCAATACATTTGCAGCACGCCGCCATCATTTCGAGCCATCCCACCAACATGTCGAGCCATGCCGCCATCATTTCTAACCATGCCGCCAACATTTCTAGCCATGCCGAGAACATTTCTAGCCATGCCGCCAACATTTCGAGCCATACCGCCAACACTTCGAGCTATGCCGCCAACACTTCGAGCCATGCCGCCAACATTTCTAGCCATGCCGCCAACATTTCGAGCCATGCCGCCAACATTTCGAGCCATGCCGCCAACATTTCGAGCAATGCCGCCGACATTTCGAGCCAGGCCGCCAAATTCTCGAGCCACACCGCCAGCATTCAGGAAACGCCGCCAACATTTCGAGCCATGCCGCCAACATTTCGAGCCATGCCGCCAACACTTCGAGCCATGCCGCCAACATTTCGAGCCATGCCGCCAACATTTCGAGCCATGCAGCTAAAATTTCGAGACATGCCGCCAACATTTCGAGCCGTGCCGCCAACATTTCGAGCCATGCCGCCAACATTTCGAGCCGCGATGCCAACACTTTGAGCCATGCCGCCAACACTTCGAGCCATGCTGCCAACATTTCTAGCCATGCCGCCAACACTTCGAGCCATGCTGCCAACATTTCTAGCCATGCCGCCAACACTTCTAGCCATGCCAACATTTCGAGCCATGCCGCAAACATTTCGAGCCATGCCGCCAACATTTCGTACCATGCCGCCAACACTTCGAGCTATGCCGCCAACATTTCGAGCCATGCCGCCAACACTTCGAGCTATGCCGCCAACACTTCGAGCCATGCCGCCAACATTTTGAGTCATGCCGCCATTTCGAGCCATGCCGCCAACATTTCGAGCCATGCCGCCAACATTTCGAGCAATGCCGCCAACATTTCCAGCCATGCCGCCAACATTTCGAGCCATGCCGCCAACATTTCGAGCCATGTCGCCAACATTTCGAAAAAAGCCGCCAACATTTCGAGCCATGCCGCCAACATTTCGAGCCATGTCGCCAACATTTTGAGCCACGCCGCCAACATTTGGAGCCACGCCGCCAACGTTTCGAGCCATCCCGTCAACATTTCGGGCCATGCCGCCAACATTTCGAACCATGCCGCCAACATTTCTAGCCATGCCGTCAACATTACTAGCCATGCCGTCAACACTTTGAGCCATGCCGCCAACATTTCGAACCATGCCGCCAACACTTCTAGTCATGCCGCCAACACTTCGAGCCATGTCGCCAACATTTCGAGCCATGCCGTCATCATTCGAGCCATGCCGCCAACATTTCGTACCATGCCGCCAACATTTCGAGCCATGTAGCCAACACTTCTAGCCATGCCGCCAACACTTCGAGCCATATCGCCAACATTTCGAGCCATGCCGTCATCATTTCGAGCCATGCCGCCAACATTTCGTACCATGCCGCCAACATTTCGAGCCATGCTGCCAACATTTCGAGCAATGCCGCCAACATTTCGAGCCATGCCGCCAACATTTCGAGCCACGCTGCAGCATTTGGAGCTGTGCCGCCAACATTTCGAGCCATGCCGCCAACATTTGGAGCGATGCCGCCAACATTTCGAGCCATGCCGCTAACATTTCGAGCCATGCCGTCAACATTTCCAGCCATGCCGCCAACATTTCGAGCCATGCCGCAAATATTTCGAGCCACTCTGCCAACATTTTGAGCCATGCCGCCAACATTTCGAGCCATGCCGCCAACATTTCGAGCCAAGCCGCCAACATTTGGAGTCACGCCGCCAACATTTGGAGCCATGCCGCCAACATTTGGAGCCATGCCGCCAACATTTCGAGCCATGCCGTCAACATTTCGAGCCATGCCGACAACATTTGGAACCATGCCGCCAACATTTCGAGTCATGCCGTCAACATTTCGAGCCATGCCGTCAACATTTCGAGTCATGCCGCCAACATTTGGAGCCATGCCGCCAACATTTAGAGTCATGCCGCCAAGATTTCGAGCCATGCCGTCATCATTTCGAGCCATGCCGCCAACATTTCGTACCATGTCGCCAACATTTCGAGCCATGCCGTCAACATTTCGAGTCATGCCGCCAACATTTCGAACCATGCCGTCAACATTTCGAGCCATGCCGTCAACATTTCGAGTCATGCCGCCAACATTTGGAGCCATGCCGCCAACATTTAGAGCCATGCCGCCAAGATTTCGAGCCATGCCGCCAACATTTCGAGCCATGCCGCCAACATTTAAAGCCACGCCTCCAAAATTTCGAGCCATGCCGCCAACATTTCGAGCCACGCCGCCAACACTTCGAGCCATGCCGCCAACATTTCGAGCCATGCCGCCAACACTTCTAGCTATGCCGCCAACACTTCGAGCCATGTCGCCAACATTTCGAGCCATGCCGTCATCATTTTGAGCCATGCCGCCAACATTTCGTACCATGCCGCCAACATTTCGAGCCATGCTGCCAACATTTCGAGCCATGCCGCCAACATGTCGAGCCATGCCGCCATCATTTCTAACCATGCGGCCAACATTTCTAGCCATGCCGAGAACATTTCTAGCCATGCCGCCAACACTTCGAGCTATGCCGCCAACATTTCGAGCCATGCCGCCAACACTTCGCGCTATGCCGCCAACACTTCGAGCCATGCCGCCAACATTTTGAGTCATGCCGCTATTTCGAGCCATGCCGCCAACATTTCGAGCCATGCCGCCAACATTTCGAGCAATGCCGCCAACATTTCCAGCCATGCCGCCAACATTTCGAGCCATGCCGCCAACATTTCGAGCCATGCCGCCAACATTTCGAAAAAAGCCGCCAACATTTCGAGCCATGCCGCCAACATTTCGAGCCATGTCGCCAACATTTTGAACCACGCCGCCAACATTTGGAGCCACGCCGCCAACGTTTCGAGCCATCCCGCCACCATTTCGAGCCATGCCGCCAACATTTCGAACCATGCCGCCAACATTTCTAGCCATGCCGCCAACATTTCTAGCCATGCCGGCAACACTTTGAGCCATGCCGCCAACATTTCGAACCATGCCGCCAACACTTCGAGCCATGCCGCCAACATTTCGAGCCTTGCCGCCAAAATTTCGAGCCATGCCGCCAACATTTCGAGCCATGCAGCCAAAATTTCGAGCCATGCCGCCAACATTTCGAGCCATGCCGCCAACATTTCGAGCCACGCCGCCAACACTTCGAGCCATGCCGCCAACACTTCGAGCCATGCCGCCAACATATCGAGCCATGCCGCCAAAATTTCGAGCCATGCCGCCAACACTTCGAGCCATGCCGCCAACATTTCGAGCCATGCCGCCAAAATTTCGAGCCATGCCGCCAAAATTTCGAGCCATGCCGCCAACATTTCGAGCCATGCAGCCAAATATTCGAGCCATGCCGCCAACATTTCGAGCCGTCCCGCCAACATTTCGAGCCATGCCGTCAACATTTCGAGTCATGCCGCCAACATTTGGAGCCATGCCGCCAACATTTAGAGCCATGCCGCCAAGATTTCGAGCCATGCCGTCATCATTTCGAGCCATGCCGCCAACATTTCGTACCATGCCGCCAACATTTCGAGCCATGCCGTCAACATTTCGAGTCATGCCGCCAACATTTGGAGCCATGCCGCCAACATTTAGAGCCATGCCGCCAAGATTTCGAGCCATGCCGTCATCATTTCGAGCCATGCCGCCAACATTTCGTACCATGCCGCCAAGATTTCGAGCCATGCCGTCATCATTTCGAGCCATGCCGCCAACATTTCGTACCATGCCGCCAACATTTCGAGCCATGCCGTCAACATTTCGAGTCATGCCGCCAACATTTCGAGCCATGCAGCCAAATATTCGAGCCATGCCGCCAACATTTCGAGCCGTCCCGCCAACATTTCGAGCCATGCCGTCAACATTTCGAGCCATGCCGCCAACATTTGGAGCCATCCCGCCAACATTTAGAGCCATGTCGCCAAGATTTCGAGCCATGCCGTCATCATTTCGAGCCATGCCGCCAACATTTCGTACCATGCCGCCAACATTTCGAGCCATGCCGTCAACATTTCGAGTCATGCCGCCAACATTTCGAGCCATGCCGCCAACATTTCGAGCCACGCCGCCAACACTTCGAGCCATGCCGCCAACACTTCGAGCCATGCCGCCAACATTTCGAGCCATGCCGCCAAAATTTCGAGCCATGCCGCCAACACTTCGAGCCATGCCGCCAACATTTCGAGCCATGCCGCCAAAATTTCGAGCCATGCCGCCAACATTTCGAGCCATGCAGCCAAATATTCGAGCCATGCCGCCAACATTTCGAGCCGTCCCGCCAACATTTCGAGCCATGCCGTCAACATTTCGAGTCATGCCGCCAACATTTGGAGCCATGCCGCCAACATTTAGAGCCATGCCGCCAAGATTTCGAGCCATGCCGTCATCATTTCGAGCCATGCCGCCAACATTTCGTACCATGCCGCCAACATTTCGAGCCATGCCGTCAACATTTCGAGTCATGCCGCCAACATTTCGAGCCATGCCGTCAACATTTCGAGTCATGCCTGTACCCCCCATTCTTACTTACCTTTGAAGGCTTACACTTCACCGACTAGCTCAAGATACGGTTTCTTATCAGGGTTTAACGATTGTGGGATTTTTAGTTCGTATTTCTCTTTCCTAGGTCTTAATTACGATTAATGATCGGTATTTAGTTTAATTGGTATCATTCCATGTAGTATAAGAAAGGTCTTTTATAAAAAAAACTTATTATTTGACAAGTGACCCAAAAACCAACTTGACAGTCACAGAACGATTTAATCTCACTTCAGGCCACATCACCTGGTAAGTAACTATTGTTTTTACTTGAAACTAATCTGTTATTGAATATTCTTAAGGCTTACGCCCTAATTTAACTATATTTAAGCTATGACGCGGGTTTAAGTCTAACTAACGATATTAAACCCTTTCAGGACTAACATACGGTTAATGCAGAGAACCCTTGAACCTGGACCTCTCCATCTGCCAACATTAACTATGAAGAACTCCTCATCGAACCAAAGAAGTTGCCCTTGACTGGTGAGTGATCTCCTAACTGGTTATAGGTTTCTAATTGCGTCCTCTCTTTTCCTTATCGCTCGTAACTTATCGACACACTTCTCCATGGCGAATATACAACTGACCAGAACTGGCGTCAAATGAAAAAGACCGACGAGCTGGTAGTCAAAGAGGAAGCCCTAAGAGCTGGTGGTCAAAGAGGTGACACTAAGAGCTGAATCAAGGAAAACCCTCTATTACGATTTGTATGTATTAGTTTGCCGTCTACCTACCAGTTATATAATAACTGCCCTTTTCAGAAAGAAAATGTTTGTGGAATTTATCCTATCTGCCTGAAAAATTATTATGTTTTAATACTATGCTGTATGAGTTAAATAAAGGCTTACTATTGTCTGCTTGTATCCTTTCTAAGCTAGGGTTTTCAATTTGCTTCGCTTCTGCATAGAGAAGCGCCCTTTTGCTTTCTCAATTAAACAGGAAGTAATAATTTTTGTTATTTATTGTTCTTTTATTAACGTAACCATGGGCCTTCTAAATTAAATTTCAAAAAGGGTAGGCAACCCCTCCTACTGGTCTTGCGCTTAAAGTTGCCTATCTATTAGGATTAATTAATATTGAACGATATTCCTGTAGAAGCTACGATATGTACTGCTACAATATGTATAATGTATATGGGACATATGATATAGGTCTAGGCCTCGAGCTCTACTCTCAAGGCGCCCAACAAACGGATGCATGCATGCATGCATGGGTATAATTGCGTAATGTAAAATTTTATTTTTTAAATAAAAACAAGAAACTTTTTTAAATCTTACTTAAAACGTTTTTTATTTTTTTGTAATATTAGGTACCTATTGCTTGTAAAATTGTACCTATGATGAATGGATTTTTATGTTTTAACTTAATTGTATTATATTATATATGTACACTTACTACTGCGAGTATATTGTATTAGTTAAATGTGCATTTTCAGATTCTTATTTTTTATTTGTATTAGGAGTAAATTACTTATTTGTTCTTCCAAATAAAATTTAAACGAATGACTCTCTTTTTTAGATTATTTTCATAATTAATGGTTAATAATCATAATATGTGTTTGTTGTAGTAATGGGTTATTGATCAAACCGAAGACAATTATATATATACACTTCTGCAACTGTCAAAGTCAGATTATTCATATGAAACATTAGCTGAATTCATATATGTACAATTCGTATTGTTTCAAATGTTGATAAGGATAAGTACTTATGTTTAATATCTTATTCCATAGCAATATTCTATTAGTACATTTTTTAAACTAACACTTCTGGAATAAACTACAATACAATTTATTTATTAATTTGACACTACAGGTGACTTTTTAAAATATTAACTCAACTTATAACTTTCAAATTAATTCAAACTATTTTATAGTTTGTACAAACTGATATTTAATTAGAATTATGAATTGCTCTCTGATAACACCTAACAACCATCCATATATAAAATCATACTTTGAATTGAATTGACTAGCTGACCCGGCAAACGTTGTTTTGGATTATGATATGATGGGGAAAACCCTTCAAACCATTAAGCACAGAATCATAAAAGTATGACTGCAAATAGAAAATCGCACAGTGTATAGAAAAACACATATTCGATATTTTCCAATTTTCCGGCTTTGGATTTTTCCGAATTTTCTTTAAGGCTAAACCACCTCGGGAGTAAGACGAACACAACAAAAAAAATCATCCAAATCGGTCAAGTCGATTTTTTGCGTTACTAACACACTAACACACGGCGATTAATTTTTATAAAATATATACAGAAGATATGTTAGAACCCTGTCCTGAATATTAAATTTCGAATGGTTATACTCTTCTTTTACTATTAAAATTCACATTTGTACATTTTAATAAATAGGTACTTCATCATTTCATCATTAATATGTAGTTATGATTAACTGTCACAAACAAACTACCAGTCTTGAGATGCTACCGTAACAATATACGGATATGTTTGAACATAAAAATAATATCAAATACCCGGACTCATACTCGACGGGTCCGATTGAGTTCTACCCGGACTCGACGGGTCCGAAAAGCCCAAGTCTTCCCAAAACCCTAGTTTTATGGCCTTTGCGTAGTCTGAGGAAGAATGGTGCCGATATCGAAAGCTCCACAGGGATTCAAAGACAAGCTGGGATTTGATAAGTTATACAATGCATGTCGCTCTGAATAAATAGACGAACAATATTTTGCAAACATTTCAGCACGTTCATTACTATCCACCAGCCGTTTATTTGTATTGAGATGCTTGCGTAGAAGTCCTCTGTTCTTTATGTAACCCCAAAGCTCTTTTACATTTTTACCGATGCGTAATTCAATGCCTGCTAGATAGTTTCCATAAGCTTTTCTAATCAAGTTTTTAAGCTTCTTTCATTCTTAAATTATTCCTCCATTCCGCGCCTCCAACAATGTTTTTTTGTTTTAAGGTGTTGACAGAGTTTCCGCTTGCTTTTAAACGTGTATCAATTGTGTTTCACTGTTTGTCAAATCTAATTGCAGTTTGTCAACACCGGTCAAAATTACGTCAAATGTACTTCCCTTTAGTCAAAACAATTCCACATTGTAATGTATTTATTTAAATGAACACTACACATGTAACTGTTACAAAAGGCATATCACAAATTAATTATAATGTCACTTATTTGTAAACAATCATCCTAATACTACTACATATGTTGTATGTGTTTTGTATAACTTTATCTCTCTGTATTGGGTCTCACGTTAAACTGTCTGCCCACAGCATCAGAAGACAGTCCCATGAAATTAATCATTAAACCACCAACTTCACTGATTATTTTGCTGTTTCGCGTTCCGTGTTGATAAATGTGGAAAAAAACTCAACTGACATAAATAGAAATGGTTTTGATAAAAGGGGAACTTAATTGATAAAGGTGAAATATATTTGGCAAATGTGAATCTCATTCGATATGTGGGAAAACACAATTGACAAACGGCGAAAAGCAATCGAAAACCCTGTATTATATTCTCATTAAACATACCGAATTTCGACTTTTATATCTTGGAACTACTTGTTGAAGTATTCTAACGACTGCCATTAGAAAACTTCTAAAGACGCTGACAGCAGGAGCAGCAAAACAAAAAGTATAAATCGACGACCACGCCATAACCCGAAAAAACCGACCATTACGTTACAGTTCTCACCAACACAATTTAAATTTTTGTATATGCAGTAACTGACGATTTAGGAGGAATATATACAACTATAAATATTCTACTTATTTTCTTCTGTTTAAATTTAATGAATAATGTTTCGTAGGTCTGATTGCTTGGAATAACTACATCAACTACAACCTCCATTTTAAGAGCAATCATGAAGCCACCTCCCCTTGATTTATTAGTTATGTTGATATCCCTATCACGCCTGTATATACTGTAATGTGATACGTCTACTACTTCAACATCGTAAATTGAACAGCTAAGAATTGTTTCAGTAGCTAATATAATGTAATTTTCACAATTTATTTTGAGAGTAAAACTGATGCAATTTTGTGCGCAACCTCCTGATATTCTTATAATTGTTTTGAAACATCCACATCGTATTTTTGAAATATGCTGCAGTATTTTGGCTTTAACAGCTCTTTCTAGATCAAATTTATTGGGTACTCCAACTTATATAACCTTATCTAATTACAAACTTATTTAAGCAACACCAACCAAACAAAGAAAAAACTAAAAATAAACTTGATGTGTAGTTTATATACTTGTTGCTATGGTGCCTATAACTTTATTTTATTTTAAGCGAATTTAATTATTAATATCAGGCTTTTATCACGATTTATTCTACTTCTTACCTTTTTCTGTCCACAGCTCGAGCATGCAACTGTAACAAATTTAATTCTTCGAATCTCTCTTTGGGTTACTGTAGAACTTAATTACAACATACGAAAAATAATACAAAATTACATTTTAATATCAGGCAATTGTTCTTTATTAATGATAAATCTGTAATTTTAAAAGTAATTAAATTTCTTTAAATGTTATTGTAAGTTTAAGTTTACTATTAAACTCAATTGTATGTAAGTAATACTGTATGTTAACGCAAAGGCTATTTTTACTTCCTTTTACAATAAAGGAAGTATTGGATTCACCCCAAAAATTCGAAATTGAGCTCCCTGATCCCAAAAAACATATTTTTTTTCATTGGTCTGTGTGTCTGTGTGTCTGTGAACAGAATATCTCAAAAACGAAAAGAGGTATGGGGTTGAAACTTCATATATAAGTTTTGTGTACTATGCAGATGCGACAGCAAGCTTTTGAAGAAAATCGCACAACCGGAAGTAGGTGTTTACTCTTGTGATTTTTCAGTTTTTTCGATTTTTTCAAAAACGGCTCTAGCGATTTTTTAAACTTTACATTTTTATTACATTTTTAATGTGCATTGATGTGAGATAGGCGATTTTCCAGTTGAATACTTCTAAAGTGGGTTTCTTTTGTTTTTTTTTTCTATTTTTTTTATTAACTCCTATTTGAAATACAACACCCGGTATATCATTACATTTTTGAATTCAGCTTAGAATTCTAGAAAAAATTTGTCTCTTCAACTAACGCTCTATTTTGTACCGTTTTCGTAGAATTTGTAATTTTTTGAAAAATTTTGACAAATGCTTAAAAATAAAAAATCAAATGTTTGGCTGATTATAAGATCACTGTAAAAGGAAGTTGTGTGAGTGTATCACACCAGATTTTTAATTATGTTATAGATAATGTTAAATCTAATATCGTTTATTAAACTTACATTTCTTGAGAACTGTTATTTTGTTAAATTTATTCGTTGTTAATTTTCAGTTATTTGATTATAATCAATTCTATACGTGTTAAAATTAGCAGTTTCATTCATTTAATTTTCTGCTTTTTTCACACATCTGGTATTTATTTATTTCAATTTGATGCACACTTACACGATGAAATTTTCTTTCTTCGAGCTCATATTCTTTTTTTATTAGTTGGAAAAATAAACTTTGGAGTAGCTACATTCTGATTCTTTCTCGTACCGTCATCAGCAACCCCTTTAGACTAGGTTTCACGCTCACACAATTACCATCTTTATTAGTTTTACGATAACTTTCTTCTTTAAGATTACACTTATCTTATTGGTACACACCTGTATTTATATTAATAAAACTGAATTTTTATATCATTAGCTCAATTTTTAAACTGATGTCATTCAATTTTGAGTTTTACGCACATTTTTTGTTCTTGTTAATTTCTAATTCCCTCCAAAACCTTGGATTGAAATATCAAAATTACAGATTCCTACTTATCAACCTTGATGACGTTTTAATTTTACAAATCATAGTTTTAGGTTAACTAGTTCTTAAATGTGCTCACCTTCAATTATTATGCACCGTTAACCATTTTATACAACAAATATATAAGACATAAACTTATGTTTTATCTATTCTGATGATATTTACTTCTACAGATAAAGCCTGACTAACAGAACAACTTAGTTCAAAATTTATAATCTTCAACTAATTTAAATTACACTTGCAACCACCAATGAAGAAATATAATTTTATGTTTATAATTTCACATGTAAATAAATTAATAATTATGATTCTATCTAATTTATATTTGTTTTAGCTAATGGAAAGTTAATTAGTTGATGAACTGCCAATGACATTGTAGGAAGTAGCGTTTTTGGATAATAAAACTGTTACTTGATACATATCCCTTTTATTTTATTTCTAATTAAGTTGCATGTTAATTAAATTTTATTTTAAATGCTTTGCCGTTTTCTCTTCAAACAAAATGAAAAATAGTAATCTTAAAAATAATAAAAATCAAGAAATTTCAAGCACAGTTCATGATCATTTATTTATTGGGAGTTGCATTTGGAAAATCCTATTCGTTTTTTAGTGAATATATTTTATCTTCGGACTTAATTTTGATAACTCCGTCGGTGGTCCATACGTTTCAAAGGCCAACCTGATCCCTGATGCTTTTATATAATAATTAGGGCTTCTTAATAGGATTCTCTGCAATAGATATTCCTGTTTTTGCAAAACTCTTTTTACTCTGCATAAAAATGCTGCGATGCCGATCATTGATAACTTTGATGATAACAGGACGTTTGAAATTGTCTCTTATCAGGCCTAAACGATGACAATGGTCTATAATATCTGGTTTAATTTCAATATTTGTTTTTTCTTAAAATATAGAAATTAGTGTTTGGATATCTCATTGATTAGTTTTTTTTTCAAGATGTTTTTTCGTTAATTCCAATTGTTTATCAAACTTAGGGACATTGTCTCAACGATCTTGTTTATGAAGTCTTCATTGACCAGCGATCCCGCAAATTAAGTTCTTCCAAAACTATATTTTTAATTTCTAGATACAGGAGTTATCAACAAATACACTATTTATTTTGAACATAACCCACATAACATACTTTTGCCAAGAACATCAGCCACATAACGTTTACTCGCTGCAAACTACGGCCGCCATAAATGTATAAAGTTATTGTTCTATCATTCCGCAAGTAAGCATCAACCAATAATTCCATCACACTTGTGTTTTGTCATTGGTTTCATTTATCTCTAGGTTCTACCCTCGGGCAAAGCTTCTGACTGTATTATTTTCCATGAAGTAAGCTTTGGCATCCTTCTTCTTCTACTATCTTGTGGGTTTTTGCAATATTTGTTCTTTCTCGTCTGAGTGAGTGCACAATCTAGTTCCATTTTCTGGGTTTGATTTTCTTTTCCACCTCGGTTTGCTCTGCTAGTTCTTCGTTAGTAAAAAAGGTAGACCAGTGTATTTACGTTATTGTGCGCAAGCATCTGCTAATAAATACTTGGATAATGTGGTTTGGATTGGTCGTCGACTTCCAGGTTTCACACCCATACCGTAATACATATTTAACCTTAGAACTAATGATCCTAAATTTGGCTTTGGTAGTCAGGTGGTTACGAACCCATATCACTTTTAAATATCCAAAGGCTGGTCTCGCCTTATATATTCTTTGATTTATGTTCTATAATTATTTTTAGCTCATTTATTTGGTCTAGATGTGGTCAGTTGGGTTTAAATATGCACTGCTCTGCTCTTCGTTGCGGTTCGATTCGCTATGAAAGTATGTTGCTTATAGTATGTGAGATGTATTTGTTAATAATGTTAGAAGCCCGTCAATTATTGAATCTGGTAGAATAACCTTATTTGGTAGCTTTATTATTGTGCCCTCTTTCCATTCGAAAGGGATTGATTGTTTGTTCCATATATCTTGTATAACCGGATCTGGACCCGTCGCTTCAAATGCTTTAATTCAGTCTTGACCTCGTAGCTGCTTCGATTATTTGTGTGTATCGTTAATGTGAGTGCCTGTGTGCTTTCAATTAGTAAATTCTACGATGGAAGGAATCAAGACCTATAGTTCATTCAAATTCAAGATAGAGCAAAATCTGCAACCCACGTTACAAATATCAGCAGTCAGTTGATTACTAATTTGATTTTATTAAAATGTAGATCATGGGATGTACGTAGTATAATATAGAGGTTATAGTTTTTGTCAAATTTGTATGTAAAGCTTGAAATTGGAAAATTGTGAGACGTCTACTTAAAAGAAATCTGCTGTCTGTGATCTGAGAATAAATTTACACACTAACAAATGTCGCAAATAACCTCCTTAAAGCAAAGATACATATGAAAAACATGACACATTGATTATGACATTCATAAGGTCAGCAACAAGGCCGTATCTCTCTGATCTAAATTTTAATAAAATCATATTAGTAATCAACTTACTGCTGATATTTGTAACCTGGGTTGCAGGTTTTGCTCTATCTTGAATCTGAATGAAATAAATGTATACGTACATTAGTCAGACGCAGTTATTTCTAAATACAAAAATATAAAATACCTCCTACAAGTGATTAACAAAAGGCACATATTTTCTTAATTTGTTAAATAAGATGCTATTCTTTTTTCTTCTCATTTTATTATGGCGTTTGAGTTGTTGCGTTTGCACTATCTCTTCAACGGTTTCTGTTTTCTGCTAGCTCTCAATTAGCTGAACTTCCAATTATTGAATACTTTGTTACCACACAAACACGATTTTACGACACAAAAACGGGAAATATACCTAGAATATGCGGCCCTAACTCCCTTACGATGGCGGTAAGAAAAGGTTTGCCGGCTAGAAGAACTCAGTTGAGAGGGCGGGTTCTTTACGACCTTTGAGTTGGGGCTGCACTCCGGTAAGAGAGGTAAATGATGTTCAATAAATGGATCGCCACCACGTTCTGGCTATATCGGGACAACAAAATCAACAACACAGCTGAATTCACTCTTGAATGTGGAAGTAAGTACTTCACCTTTCTACTTCTACCTTGGCACAGCTTAAGGTAGCGATGGCACAGCTGAATTGAACCTACCTTTCGTTATACCTGCTTACATCATTTGGATTCCTGTACATTAAAGCAAAACACAAAAAGGCATGCTAACACCAATAAAACACATACGTAATTAACAACAAACTCTATTGAAAATAGTGACGTTCAAACTACACACAAGTTACAAAAACGATAACGATTGCCATAGCTACATTTAAAACAGTATTAACTCTCAATTTGGTACAAAAGAACTACGTTACAAAATTATCAATAATCACTCAAATAGTGACGCAACGACAATAGTTACTTGACTTTATAGTGCAGAACAACACATCAACAATAAAATTTGACGATAAGGCTAAGAATTCACTTTAAAACGGTAGTGTCTGTTTGACATTTTATGCTTTAAACAACAAAAGCATAGCTTGATAGAACACTTCAATATAAATTTATAGGCTAACATATACCTTGAGTTTGAGGAATCCAGACGTTACATATTGGGATCCAATTCTGGCAGAGTGTCGCACCTCAGCGATGCCTCGAAAAGACGGAAACGTCTGGAAACTGCTGGAAATTACCTGATGGGGCTACAATCGAACGAAAGAACGGCGTTGCATCCCCATTCGGGTACAAATGAAGCACCTTGACGATAATCAGGTTCGGTATGACGACTCGGGGCTCCATTACACTGGTAGTTCAGCACACGGTTGAGGTATCCACTTAAAATCCCGCTATGGCGGTCAGAAGGTGCTAGCTTCCCAACACGGATACCCTGGCTAAACGTTACCACTACTACGCACTGGCTCGAAGACAGGAACAATGGGGTTTCACAACTTACAACAATTTTGATTTACGCGGGCTCGACAATTCGACGTCGGCCCGCGGACACAACGCCCAGCACCTCTGAACGAGTTGCAGGCCGAACGCCAAGTGAAGCTTTTGTGAACGGTGCGGAAACGGGATGAGACCAAGCACACGAGACTTATCTACGTTCTCTCTTTAGCTTATACGAAACCATGGGCCGAGCGGAAAATTCCAACAAGCTAATGCAATTTCTGACTAAACGGTTCGCAAGAACTCGGGGAAGCCTCTTTGAACAACAGAAATTCTGAGAAGCCGATAAGCCCAAAGTGCAACATAGCGTGCAGGAAGAAGGCCCCATTGTGACGTTAGCTCCGGCCGAAATTATTATTTCTACGCATTGGAATGCGTTCAAATTTCGTCCCGCTAAAATTTCGTCACATTCACCTAGAAAACATCGACAAAGCGCGAGAAAATTGATAACACGACAAAATCATCGTTCTGCGCTCGCATCGACAGGACGTCGTCCGGCGCATCCCTCCCAAATTTCCAGCACTGATAAAGAGTATGGTATAGTATAAATAGATAACGCACGCTGTTAGATGAGCTTGCTTGCGTCCGCCGACACTGACCCGCGCCTTGCTCTAGGTCCTCGGGGGGCCTAGTTCCTGAAACCAGTCCGAAACACTTGATTCCTGCGACTAGAAATTCCGGGGCAACCTTCCTGAACACGCGGTAATAACAATCGTTTAAGGGCTTCGTGATTATCGACCAAAACGACTTGTTATAAATCAATCTCGATTTCTATTAAAACAATCGTTTATGGCTTCGTGATTATCGACCAAAACGACCCGTTATAAATCAATTTCGATTTCTGTTAAACTTTCCCTGACTCGTTGTAATAACAATCGTTTAGGGCTTCGTGATTAGCGACCAAAACGATTGGTTATAAATTTTTCTCAACCCGTAGAAACGACCCCTAGTATACAAACCTGTATTTTCCCTATTTTAAAGCCCATCTCGTGAAGCCCTTCACACTAGTCGCAAGAACCAATACGAGACTTATTCGCAAAACTTAAAAAGGGCGTCGTCCCTTTATTTTGGCAAAAATATCAAAATCCTTGTCGAGCCAAAACACGAAACTTATTCGTAGAACCTAAGAGAGCTTCACTCGCCTCCCAGAAAGTTGGTAATTAATTTCATGTAACCCCTGTAAATGCTTTTACACCCAAGTAAAAGTTTCAAACCCCAAAATTAATCACATAAAATTATCTTGAAGTCAAGGTCAAGACCCCGGTCTAAGGCGAAGAACAATTTTGATATAAAAATTCAGAGCTTTACTCACCTAGAGGAATGCTGTTTCATAGACGTCATGAGCCTGTCCGTAGTGCGTTAATTTAACAATTAATAACTCCTTGGCTTAATTAGCAAATTTGAAGGCTAACGCCGTTCCTACGGAAATTTGATACACTGTCATTTCACTTGCTAAAAGAAGCTATTCGGCACTACGGATTAGGTTGGGGCAAGTCAGACCTTCGCCTCACGTTTATTTGTAGTCACAGCCCCCGAAATAAACGAGATTACACCAGAATTTACAACATTCGACAATTATAAACAAAGTTAACCTCGAATTGTTCCGTTTACAGTCTTGGCCGTTAGAGGACGTTTACGCAAGCCACAACAGCGGTACGTGCGCGATCCCCTTGGCGATCCGCGACCCGTCCAACCCGTGAAGTAAAAGGGGTTGTCCGCCTGCCAGGTGCTCCAGAGAAGCCAGAGAAGAGATCTTATATTTGTTGTACCGAATACAGGAAATATTTTATTTATTATTATGTTACAATGTAAATAGTTAAACCCAAATAAAACCCATTTATGTTATATGTACTTTTCTATATACTTGAGAGAGTAAATTGGATCTTGGCATATGAGCTGCCCGAGGTTAAAAAGTTCATTAACAGTGGTGATTATTCATGGCTCAAAAATTAAGCAAATAATTAATGCAAGGCAGGCTGTTACACCATTTAGAATTGAATTTTGACGAATATAAATAAATTGCAATGCGTTAGCATATAAAATAAGCGGAAATAAATATCGTGTAGACTGTAATTTTGAGTACACCACTAAACTATGAATTTGACTTAAATGAACCGGAAAAATGCTAATATTTGATCTCCAAATACGGAAAGTGCAAGCTTCGAGAAATTGTTCTAACATCTTTTAATTCAATTTTCCCGTAATTTTTACCCAATACATTTTTTTGAAAATGCTTTTTGTTTGTACATTATGTTTGTGTCCGTAAAAGATCAATTACCTCTTTTCTATCGTTTCATTCGGTTTTTCCTTTACCTTTAACAAATAATTAGTTCAGTAGCATTTATTTCACTTTAATTTTTTTACTTTACTTACTACTTGGTTATAGTTTTAACGTAAATATGCTATTGATAACCCACTATAATCTCTGGATTACTAATATATCCATATCACGAACCTTTTGATAGATGTGCCGTTGTAATTGGGCGTATTTTGATTTTTCGGTAAATTCACGTATGGAATACTTTCTTCACATAATCTGTAATCGTACGATTGTACAGGAAACATTTTGTTTATAAAAATGTTAACAATTTTTCGTTTACAGATTGTTGAACTAAATTATAAATATCTATTATATCCTATAAGACACTCGGAAAATTAGTAAGCGAAATGGCACTAATAATGTAAAAACTGGCATAATCTGCAGTTTTCTCTTCAGTGACTGGATATTGATAATGCATTATGAATTCAGTATCGAAAAATATTGTGCCAAAACTGTTGTTACATACGTACATGCTTTTCCATATATAGCTTTCCTATTGTTGTACAGTTGTACAGTTTTTCCCAAATTTTCCGCTGTGAAATTTAATGATTTTGGCGATAGAATTCCTTGAACGCTATTGTCCATTTTAAAGTTAGCTTTTTCTTGTGTTTCCATTTTGTCGCGTTGTTATTGCAGTTCCTGTTTCTCTTTAATATTCAATTTTAGCACTCATTTCTGACAGCATGTAGCATTGTACACTTAATTGTAGTATGCTTAATCAATGTAATTAAACTTGGTAAATAGCTATGAGCGCTTACTATTCTAACGCCATTTATTCAAGCTTTGTCAGCGACATGAGATATTGTAGTTCTCACAATGAAAGTACATAAACATAGGGTGCTTACTTATGTTACAGTGTGTATATCTGTGTTATACTTCTGGTTGTATTCTTTTTCTATTATTACTTGTACTTTTTCTTTGTTCGACTACTCGGTTATATTCCTGAGTGATGCATTAATTTATTAAGTTTAGCATTCCATCTCCTCTCCTTTTACTGCCCTCGTCTATGCCACGAAGAAGGTATTGTAATAGTAAGAACATCAACTCCGGAGATTTATTTAGATCTTCACGTTTCAGAGTCTTTAGATAACGAAAAACATGTTGTTTCAATTATGTCTGTCTGTACATGATTCTGTCCGCGTGTGTGTTGGGGTATAGCTCACAAGCCATTTGTTGAAGGAAAACAATATTTTGAATGGGGATTATATATCTGCCTGGCTCGAAACAGGAAATGCTTTCGGTGAAATGCACCTTAAAAGAATAAAATGGTGACATTGTTTCAACTCAGAGATAGATAAAAGTAATCATTTGTTTTTCAAGAAAATGGTACCCAATAGATTCAGAGTAAAACTCGTAGCAGGGATAGAAAAAATCGCTGCGGAAAGTGTAACGATCGCTGCGCACTGTAGCATCGCAGGCAGCAGTGCACAGTGATTCATGCGCGCCGTACTTACGAGGAAAGTTTCGTGTAGTCTTTTCAGATTTTTTTTATTTGAATTGCATATACGTATGCATTTTATCCTTTACTTCTTTTTCTTTGTCATTTACTGTTTGAATATTCTGTGTGGGTACTTATTTTTATTTTCATTCCGTTGCTAGCTTCGTTAATGTACTTCTGCATTGTACCTGTACAGTTTTTACTTCCTTTTACTACTATAAAGGAAGTATTGGATTCACCCCAAAAATCCGAAATTGAGTTTTCAACAGATCTTCACGTTTTAGAGTCCCCTGATCCCAAAAAACATATTTTTTTTCATTGGTCTGTCTGTCTGTCTGTGTGTCTGTTTGTGTGTCTGTTTGTGTGTCTGTCTGTGTGTCTGTCTATGTGTCTGTGAACAGAATATCTCAAAAACGAAAAGAGGTATGGCATTGAAACTTCATATATAAGTTTTGTGTACTATGTAGATGAGACAGCAAGCTTTTGAAGAAAATCGCATAACCGGAAGTAGGTGTTTACTCTTGTGATTTTTCAGTTTTTTTCGATTTTTTCGAAAACGGCTCTAACGATTTTTTTTTAAATTTTACATTTTTCTTACATTTTTAATGTGTACTGATGTGAGATAGGTGATTTTCCAGTTGAATACTTCTAAAGTGGGTTTCTTTTGTTTTTTTTTCTATTTTTTTTATTAACTCCTATTTTAAATAAAACACCCGGTATATTATTACATTTTTGAATTCACCTTAAAATTCTAGAGAAAATTTGTCTCTTCAACTAACACTCGATTTTGTACCGTTTTTGTAGAATTTGTAATTTTTGAAAATTTTTAACAAATGGTTAAAAATTAAAAATGAAATTTTTGACTAATTATAAGATCACTGTAAAAGGAAGTTGTGTGAGTGTATCACACCAGATTTTTTGTATTATGGTCTCTACATACTCTATGCCACATCTCTTGTCTTATACGTCCTTTATTTTTTCGCATCTATTGGAGATCTCTCACTTGCTTAACTAAAGTGTTACTATTTTTTTGTATTTTCTTGTGTCTTTATCAGTATGTTGTTTTTCTGCCTATTCTATAGCGATTACATTTATCTTCAGATTTCGAACACATACAAGCACATTTCAACTGCTGCAGAACAACCTTCAAAATAATGTTCAAATAAATAATTTGCTGTGAAATTTTAAGCACCTGATATATAATGTTATTACAACTTAAGTGTAGTACTAACTTTCAATGTGGCTTCTGCAAAATAATATGTTGAAAATGAAAGGCTTTTCCCTAGTTTAAATTTCATTCTGATGGCTTTTCTCCAGTGTTACAGAATTTATTTATGGGAATCGCATTTTTTCGGTTTTTCTGATTACTTAATTAAAATTCTGCTAGCCTGTGTATTTAGTTAATAAACTGCTCAAGTACAGGTCTAAAGAGTAGCTTCAGCACTGCGAAAACATTAACAGCCGTATTCATAGTCGTTCGCCAGCGGCTCGCCGGCGAGTCGCCGGAGTTTCGTTATGAACAGTATGTTGGCGGCACTGTACGTCTATGTAAAATTCGAGGTTAGCAGGTTAGATTTTGTGTCAATTTCTGTCAAACCTGACGGAAAATCTAACCTGCTAACCTCGAATTGGACATAGACGTACAGTGCCGCCAACATACTATTCATAACGAAACTCCGGCGACTCGCCGGCGAGCCGCTGGCGAACGACTATGAATACGGGTGTAAGTATTATAGTGCACCCAGAATGTGTAGTTCAAAACGTGACCACCGAACTTCTGTAGATGGCGCCAAGTGGACAAGCCGCCACTGTGCTACAATGCTTGGAAATTTTGCAAAGTGGAAAATCGCCACCTTTCGCCAAAACCAAATAGCGCATGAAGGTGCTCGGGACCTTAGCAACAACTTTGCCCCCTTTCAAAATTTCGATATCTGTAGCCGTTCGAAAGTTACATTCGATCCAGACAGACAGACGGACGGACGGACGGACGGACGGACGGACAAAACGTTCGCATAAGTACGCTGAAGCTACTAATAATAAAAGGAGGTTCATAATTTGTGTTAAGCTCACAATATGCATGTGTTTTTGTACACAATTGTAGTTACAAAGTTACAAAGTAGATATATTAAATTGAATGGTCACATTGTCAGAAAGCAACGAAAGTGACTTGATTTTGATGTATAAATGCTGGCTACACGTTGTATTCTTTGACCCAATCCTTAAACATATTTCCATTTCAAAGAGGGGGAATTTCAAAATCACAGCAGCTGACAAAGGGTGAAAGCGAGAATAACGTAGAGATGGCTGCTTTAATAATCTGCTTTTGCAGCTCCGTTTATGCGGAGAATCTTTTAATTTCGACTCCGCCGTGCCAAATAATAAAAAAGAGTTAGCGTGGCCGCGGCTTTTGCAGTTAAAACTTATTAGCATGTTACCATATACAGGGAAGTGCTTGAAGTGCAACCTGCAGAGCTAGTGCTGCATATTTTAGACCAGAAAGGTAGTGCTTTTTATTAACGTGGTAATTTCGAAAGTGTTAAAATTGGAATACGAAATCCACTGGAGATGCAATCTGCAACATTCCCTACACATTAAAAGTATAAAAATATTATAACGTTTCACGAAATAATTTATTTCCATTATCAATGCAACAAAGAGTGGTGTACTGAAGTTATTAAAACAACACGTTTTATGCACTTGAAACCAAATGTAGTGATTGCTGGACGAATTTGATTTCATTCCGACATTGCAACAAGTTTGAAATATTTGTTTACTTCAGCGGTTTAGTTTTTGTTGGGGCCAGCAATTGAGAAATCCCTAATTAGCATTCTTGAGTGTTTAAATTTCCATAGTAATTAATGTTATCGCGAAATAACAAAACGAGCAGATTTGGCTGCCTGCTTTGCATTGCGGTTTGTTTTGGTGAAGGAGGAGATAAATATTACAGCATTTAGTGCAGTTGTGGAATTAAATTAAAAATTTGCTTGCAAATTTATTCGTATGTACCCTGGAAATATCTACGTTATCCAAAAATCTACATATTAGAAAAGTTGTACAACTTTCCGGTACTCCGTAATTCATTCGTCTTATCGGTTACCATTGCAAGAAAATTTACTTCACTTCGTGTTTCGGTCTAATATAATAATAACCCCTTAAAAAAATTCAAACGACTCCATAGAAGCAGCCATTCCGTGTTGTAACTTTGATATTTGTTTGGGCAAGTATTTATTTAACTGTCCGGTTAGACAACCCAACATACCTAACCAAAGCTTCGCCCAATAACTTCTTGTCCTTAAACTCCACAAAATGTCAGAAGCTTGTCGATTGCGGCAGCAGATCCACTGCAAAATTCTCTATTGCCAACTCAATCAGTTATTGCTGATCACGCTGTACTACAGGTGCAGACTAGATTCCTATTTGTTTGCCAATAATGACACGTTACAGCAACGACTGGGTAGTTAAAGAGTTTCATGTACTCTGCGCTAGCTAATATATCGTTACAACCGCAGCAAAACCATAAGTATCGCTACAACAGTTATTTCAAATAAGCTTAACTTGTACCATAGCCGTCGCTGAAACCAAAGTATGCATCACTTGGATACCTTTGAATTTATGGTATAAGTTTCTACAGGCTTGTACGGTTGTCGTTTTCGAAATACATTTGGACTTTTAACCAGTCTGAGAATATGGCTGCTTGTGTACAGTACGTATACTGAAGAGTTTAATTATTACATTCAAGGCTCCCATGTCGTCTATTAGCTTACAGATTTCAGCGAGAACCTCAACTGGCCCTACAGCACCTCTACTTTTAGAAAATTTAATGGGGTGCTGCATATCTCTGAGTTATTAATAATCCGTATAAAAGTTGGACATTCGAGTGTTGCATCTGTTACGTAATCATTAAATAGCTATTTTCACTCCTCTTGCTTGTCCAGATTCGTATTCTCTGAATATTCCAGTTGCATTTAATACCTGTTCTGCATGTAGAACGAGTCATATTGTTACAGGAGCATCCCTATATTCGACATGTAACAAACTTAATGCTCATTAATTCATCAAGATTAGAGGGGTGGGAGGGGCTTGGATTTACATACTTGTATGTTAGAGGATACGGGGTTTTACTATAGGGCACCACCATGGTGTCCCAGATGTCTGTGAGGGATAAAGGTTTCCACCATAGAAGACCTCTTCGGCAATGAAATTTAGTGTACGCTGCTTAGCTCTAAAATTTGGATCTTACCTTGTCTCTGAATCTTTGAAAATCCTAACTTAACTTTAAAATATGCGAACTACACTGCGCTTTACAAATAAAAATCAGACAGAATATCTCAAAAGACTCTGTTAGGATAACATTGATAAAAATACTTTTAAACGAGTCAGGCAGCAGTGATCGCAACAGAACAATTACCAATAAAACATGCATACCATTATGATTATTTGCGCGTACCAAATTTTGTTCTACTACGTTTTAAATTAACCGTAAATTGCACATGCAATATTAAATAATAATAGCATAAGTTAGGCTTAGCAGCTGAAATGGATTTCAATCGGCAGCAAAATGCGAAAACAAAGAGAAAAGCCACAGAACGCGGGTGTCGCACAAAACTTTGGCCGAATGCATTGCATCGTTTTCCACCCAAATTGAATTATGAAGGTGAGCTCGCAGCTAATGATCCGCAATTCAAAAACGAAACGAAGACAGTTTTCTTCAGGAAGTCGATGACGGGCTGCGTCGGATGCGTCGGCGGAATGGTAAAGAATGAAGTGGAAGTTCAACGATTTTTTATGAGCAAGTAGGGTGAATCCATATAAAAAACAGTTTTTCCAAGGTTTTGTCGGAATGCCGGTGGGTTGTGATATGACACATCACCTACGTTTAGTTCGTTTCTTTGCCTTGAGATGGTGGTTATATGATCTTACTTTGGATTCCTTGATATTCTTGCCAAGTGACGTTTACTTCTTCGTCAATCAATATACTGATCTTACTGTTTATTCAGTTATGGTTAATCTTATCTTTGATGTTCTCATATTTTAGCTGTGACAGATCATATTTTTAGGTCTTCTTATTAGAATTTTTGAGCTTTCCCGCAATACCATTACTAGGCGATTATGATTTGAGCCTATGTTTTGCTCTGGGTATATTTGTACTAATCTTACCAAGTTACTCAAACGTGTTTTAACTAAAATTAAATCTATCTAGTGTCTAGCAAGTGCATTTTTTGTATCTGCTTTTGACTTTTAGGTATATAATTCTATTGTCGGTCGTTTAAGGTAGATGTTTGACTCTTGGCAGAACTCTTTAATTTTCCAGGGTTAAACCATGGTTTGTTACAGCATTTTAGAGTTGATCAATTCCAACCTTGGCGTGAAAGTCGCTTATAACTATTACATTCGGTTTTTTCACAGAATTGCATAAATGTCTGATGCTGCTGTAAAATCCTTCCTCACTGCAAACTTGTTACGCTCATTTTGACATTTTCCTATTTATTTATTGAAATAAATTAGTCAGATTTGGTTATTTGCTTTATTTTCCTAAATAATACAATACTTTACTTTGGATAGGCAACTTTGTTAACATCTACCTTTAATTTCAAACTTAATGCTAGACTGCCGTTATCAGTTCAGAGCACTCTGCATTCTTTAGTTTTTACGTTGGCCAACTTTCCAATTTTTGGGAATTTTGATAAGCTGGTTTTGAGCATTTTTCGGCTATTTCCTGGCAAGCCTTGCGTTGTGAAAGTTGGAATTACTTCCTATGGGGGCTAGTCTCGCGGCTTTGGAAGCCATCTTCATAGTTGGAAAGATTTAGAGGCTCCGCTTCCCCTACTGGAATACTCGGAGATTGGTATTGGTGTTGCCGGCATTCGTTTCGTCACAGACGGATTTCTTGGGACGTTCCTTCTTCACACGCCCGACAACGAGTTGGCTGCACAACATCTTAAGGTTCGTACATGGTGTTTGCCTACGTTTCCCTCTTTTGAACGCCGTAATCTATTTGGAAAATTTGTATTTTTAGCCATTAAAAATCTGGATTAATCTGGAATCACATTAAAAATTTGGATTAATCTGGAATCGCATTAAAACTCTGGATTAAAAATCTGGATTAAAAATCTGGGATCGAATTAAGTTTTGGGATCGCATTATGGATCGTATTTGCCATTGAGTTTTGGATCCACCCAGGAAAATGTTCGTAATATGGATTTGGTTCGCTTACCTTATTTGGTGCTTTGTGTAATTGGTACTGGCATCGTCTGTTCGCCACCCTCCCTGCGACGCTCGCAATGCTGTCGGAAGTGCTTGGCGCACCAGATGCTTCCGAACTTGCTGTTGATCTGCGCTCGACCCTGGAAAACAGAATGCGTGATTCGTATGTGACGCACTATAGTACCCAATCTATTAATAAAGCTGTGATATTTTTATTGGTCGTTGTTATTTTGTTTAACTTGCTGGTTTTTATCTCCGACCTTGTGAACGGTCGGCACAAGGATGATTCGATGTCGAGGACCTGGCGCCCACTCTCTTCGTATTTCTTGTAGTATTCTTTTCAGCGTAGTTGGAACCCCGACCCTCGCGACTAGTTAGCCCACTAGGCCGATAGTTACCAGCCGGCAAAATATCAAATACAACTTTCGCCAAAAGGTAAGGCCGACCGTCTATCTTCCCTTACAAGAAGATTTTGGCGCCCAACGTCTGGGGCTTGATAGGGCTTTTGTAGTACACTGTCTACGTTGTGGTTAGGTGATACTATAGTGCATTGTTAGTTTGTTAGGGTGTATCGATTTTGGGTACTGTTTTATGATTGACTTCTAGGTATGGATTGGTTATTGGTGTGTTTTGATGAATCTTTTAGATGATTTGGATTTGTATTAGCTGCGTGTTTTATTGAGTATTGGTTGGCATAGTTTGCTTGAGTGTTCTTTGTGTTTTCTTTGTGTAGTTTGTTTTCTTGCCTCTTCCTTCGGAATGTTGATTAGGATTTTGGAGTGTAATTGATGCGTTTGAGGGGTACACTTTTGTGGATTTATAGGTTCTTCAAACCATCTTTCTAGTGTTGATTGGTTGTTTCTCTTTGATTGGTTCTTCTCTTTATTCTTCGGATCGTTTGCAAGTTGTTCTGTGGCGATGCGTTTTGGGAGATTTGCTGCGGCACATTTGGATAATCTCCCGAACCTCTTTGGATTGTTTTAGAGTAGTTCTTCTTTGATTGGTTTTCTTCTTTGTGTGGATTGATGATAGGTTAGTTATTCGGTGGCGATGTGTCTGGGAGATTTGCTTCGGTGATTTGGATAATCTCTCCAGCCATCTTTGGGATAGATTGGTATAGTGTGTTACATTCCAATGTTAGCAGCTTATTCGCGTCTGGAATTAGGCAACTTAACATGCGTTTAGCTTAGCTTTTTACCCGCATTTGTAGTGTGCAATTTTAAGTCGATATCTTGACCATTAGGGGGCGCATTCATCTGATGCGTTGGCGACGATTTTTGGGTTCGATCGCCTTATTGGTCGATATTGACTTGATAAATTCTCCCATTTGTCGTGTTGGAAGGCACGCTCATTTCTATCGATTTTTGAAAAACAAGCGAATTGATTGCGGTCGATGTGTGCTTTTGCCGTTAAGCGTCCATTTTGATGTATTGTAAAACACTCGTTTTGTGCGATGGTGGGCTTCCAGCCGCTCCTTGTTCATTAATTTATGTAACTTAGTGCTCCTTTGTGTCAGAAGTCTCCCTGGATGCGTTTTCCTGGGTATGTAGCATAATTCGTTAAGTGGAAATTCCCAAAACGAAGCTTCTTGTATAGGGGACTTTTATCTTGGGCGGCGTCGTATTGCCGACTCGAATTTCCTTGCAAGCGCCACTCTGAAAGAGGCGACTCGCCTGTCCCGATGCTGCAGTGGATTTCAAGTTAGACCCCTTCGTGCCAAGTTTGGGGCCATGCGGACCTTTCACCTGTAGAACTTCGCCCTAATCTACTGTGGAAAGAAGTCTCTACTTCCTTTCACCTGTAGAACTAATCTACTTCGTTGAGGTTTGAACACCGCCCATAATGTTGTGGAATCTGTTGTTAATTGTCAGCAATGATTTAATTTAATTTGCTGCCGAGTTCAGCAAGCAGCTGATTTGTTATGTTAATGCATTGTTTGGATTTATTTGTTTAATGCATTGTTAGGATTTATTTGTTCAATGCATTGTTTGGAATTATTGTTGTTAATGCATTGTCTGGAATTATTTGGGAATTGTCCTGTCATTTAATTACCATTTACGAGCGACCAGCGCAACTGTCTGTAACTCGTTGCATTTCAATTAGTCATTTTGGTAGTAATATGTAGTTATTTGCTACGACCATGTCGTACAGTTAAACCGTAGGGATTAGCTTAATACATAAACATTTAGAGTTCACATTTTCTGTCAAAAATTGTGTCTGATGATGACACCGATGATCAATCGCTTTCTCGTCCTTCGATTAAGTATGTACCTGTCTCTCGCTGGAATCTGACTTTTGATGGACGTTCGACTTCTTCGGTAAATTCCTTCTTGGAGCGTGTTGAGGAGATGCGCGTGGCTCGCAACGTTTCGACCTCGCAACTGTTTGCATCTGCAATCGATTTGTTTAGGGGTGATGCGTTATGTTGGTATCGCTCGGTCCGTGAAGATGTTCACGATTGGGATAGCTTAGTGGCTCGTTTGAGACGTATGTTCCTGCCTGCCGATTATGATAAGAAGTTACTTCGGGAAATTGAGGAACGTTTGCAGAGTAGTGGGGAAAGGCCGATGTTGTATGTAGCTGCTATGCGGAACTTGTTTCACCGTTTGAGTGTAGTACCCCCAATGGCTGAACAGCTGACAACAATCGTAAATAATCTACGACCTTCGTATTCTCGACATCTACTTTTCGCACCCCCAAATTCATTTGAAGAATTGAATTCAACTTTGGAACGTCTCGAACAGGCTGAAACTCGCGATAGACGTTTCGACCCTCGACCTCGTGCGGAACCTATGTTAGAACCGGACTTAGCTTGGAGGGCGTCTACTCCTATTAGAAAGGAACAGGTTTATAAGGTTCATCCTGTATCGTCTAATGCACCTCAGTTTAATTGTTGGAATTGTTCGAAATCGGGCCATTCTTATAGAAATTGTCCTTCGCCTCTTCGGAAGAAGTGTTTTAGGTGTCATAGGCCAGATGTGACCGCTCGTACTTGCACTAGTTGTTCTCGTTCTTCAACGTCGAACAAACCGACGCCATCGTCAAGTAAATCGCCTCGAAAAAACTAGTTGCAGAGAGGTTACCTGGTCGAACAATCTCTCAAGTCTCTTCGTCTTCGACCAATTCGACTCGTGGAAACCCTTATAAAGTTATTTTGGATTATATTATAGCACATAGTGAAACTGACCAGAGACCTTATTTGGAAGTGTCTGTGTTTGGTGTCCCTATTCTAGGATTGTTGGATTCGGGCGCGTCGTCCACTATTGCTGGACAGCGTGGCTATCAAACTTTGATTAATGTAGGCCTTAAATTAGACAGGAATTTCGTCCAAAAGTGTCATGTCGCTAACGGGAAATCGTGTGAATGTATAGGGAGTATTGCAACCCCTTTTTGTTTAATGGGAAAGCTGAGTGTTATCACAGTGTTGATTGTTCCTGATATTTCCGCAGAACTTATATTAGGTACCGATTTTTGGGTTGCCATGGGAATTGTTCCTGATCTCAAGCGTAACGTTTGGCATTTTTCTTCGAATTCTGAATTGCCTGTTGTGTCTGCTATTCAAGATAAATTTTGTTTGACCTCGGCACAACATAGTGAGTTAAAAGCGTTATTGGATGAGAAATTCGTTCCGTTAAGTGAAGGTTTGGGAAGTACCACCGTGACTGAACATGATATTGTAGCTGATTCGCCTCCCATCAAGCAACGTTATTACCCGGTCTCGCCTTATAAACAACGTATTATAGATGAAGAACTGCGTAAGATGTTAGAGGATGATATCGTAGAGCCTTCTAAGAGCGCTTGGAGTTCACCCATCTTGTTGGTGCCCAAAAAGGATGGAACTCATCGTTTTTGCGTGGACTATCGTAAGTTGAATGCTGTGACTCGTAAGGACTCTTATCCCCTTCCCTTCATAGAAACGATTTTGAATCGCCTTCGAGACGCAAAGTTTCTTAGTTCGCTAGATATTAAGTCGGCATATTGGCAAGTTCCTATGAGTGAGCGTTCTAGGTAATTTACAGCTTTTACAGTCCCGGGGAGAGGTTTGTTCCAGTTCAAACGGATGCCCTATGGATTAACTAATGCGGCTGCGACTTGGTAGAGGCTGATTGATCGAGCCCTTGGTGCAGATTTAGAACCGCATGTTTTGGTCTATTTGGACGATATCGTTATTGTCAGTTCCGACTTCGAAACTCATCTTCGTATTTTAGGTGAAGTCTTTGATCGCCTTCGTGCTACGGGGTTAACCGTTAGCAAGGCTAAATGTCAATTTTGTCGTTCTGAGTTACGCTATTTAGGTTATGTCGTGGATCGAGATGGATTGCGCGTGGATCCGAGTAAAGTTGATGCGATCGTGAATATTCCTGTGCCTACGTCAGTAACTGAAGTGAGGTCCTTCTTAGGTATGGCGTCGTGGTACAGACGCTTTGTACCAAACTTTTCGACGGTTGTAGAACCACTCACTCGCCTAACGAAGAAACGTGTTCCATTCGTGTGGACTGCGGAATGCGATGTTGCTTTTCGTTCGATCAAAGAACATTTGATTTCAGCACCTATCCTAAGTTGTCCAGATTTTTCCCGACCCTTTGTAGTTCAAACTGATGCTTCGGCGTATGGACTCGGAGCTGTCTTGACTCAGAATCTTGATGGAGAAGAAAAAGTTATTGGCTTCTTGTCTAGGTCACTCACTCGTCCTGAGCGTAAATATACCACCACCGAGCGGGAATGCTTAGCAGTTATTTGGGCCGTGGAAAGGTTGCGTCAGTATTTGGAAGGTGTACACTTCACTATTGTTACGGATCATTTTTCACTCCTGTGGTTGAATCGATTAAAAGACCCTTGTGGTAGACTTGGTAGATGGGCTTTAAGATTGCAACCTTTTGATTTTGATATTGTTCATAGGAAAGGGAAAGAGCATGTCGTTCCCGATTTTTTGTCTCGTTCTGTTCCGGTAGTTGATCTCGTTGATGCTCTTCATGAGTTTCACGATACCACCGATTCTTGGTATTTAGGTATGCTTCGCAATGTTGCTGAGAACCCTCAGAAGTATCCTCGTTGGCGAATTGAAAACAACCTTTTGTTTAAGTATGGCCGTTGCCCAGTGCCAGAACTTGCGACGGAACAAGATTATTGGAAGGCTGTCGTGCCGAAGGATAAACGATCCGAACTTCTTCGCCAACATCATGATGACGTTCGAGCTGGACATTTAGGTGGCTATAAAGTATATTGGAAGTTGCACAATTGCTATATTTGGCCTGGAATGAAGAGTGACGTTTTTCGCTATGTCAAGAGTTGTCGTGTTTGTGCAGAGCAGAAACTCGAGCAGAAAGCTCCAGCTGGCTTAATGGGATCTCGACCCGATGTCACTCGGCCCTGGCAGATGATTAGTCTGGACTTCGTCGGACCTTTGCCTCGTTCGACTCGCGGTTATGCGCACATTCTTGTCGTTTCAGATTACTTCAGCAAATATGTCTCTTTATTTCCAGTTAGATCCGCTACGGCTAAATCGCTTACTCGACATGTGGAGGAGGATATCTTTCTCGTTTTTGGGGTTCCTCAATCCATAATTTGTGACAACGGTGTACAAATGAAAAGTAGAGAATTTCGGGCGATGTGTGCCAAATATCATGTGAACGTTTGTTATACTCCACTGTATTATCCTCGTGCTGATCCTGTTGAGAGGGTCAATCGTGTTGTCAAGACCATGTTGGCATCGTACGTAAAGGAAAACCAACGTAAATGGGACTTGCATCTTTCTGCAGTTGGCTGTGCTATTCGAACAGCTAAGCATGAGACTACGGGATATAGTCCGTATTTTGTTAATTTTGGTAGAAATTATATAAGTACCGGCGACGAACATCGTCAGCCTAGAGATATAACTGACCCGGCTGAACAGCCTGTTGATACTGATCAACGTCGGCAAGGTTTTCGTCGGATGTTCGAGCGAGTTCGAACTCGACTCCAGCAAGCCCACGAGCGTGGTAAGCGCACTTACGATCTACGGCGTCGTCCCGTAGACTATCATATTGGCCAATTGGTTTGGCGTAGAAATAAGGTTTTGTCGAGTGCTGCGGATTACATTAACGCTAAGCTCGCTCCTAGATTTATAGGTCCTTTTAAGGTTCGTCGTAAGGTTGGCTATTGTTCTTACGAACTGGAAGACGATTTTGGCAATCGAAAAGGTGTTTGGCATGTGCAGAATTTGAAGCCCTTACATTTGGACTTGGACTCGTAATGTTGATGATGCAGTACTACAGGAAATTCCCTCCTCCTTTTTTTTTGTGTTAGCAATAGTTGTTCGGGGTGCCACCTCCATCCCTGGGCAGATCTAATTTAGTGCCGTAGTAAGCCCTAAATCAATTTTCCTTTCGGCAGTTCTCCCTTCTTTCCTCTTGCTTTATCTTGGTTCGCAGTGGTTTTGTGTCGTCTCTTTAACTTCCTCTCGGCTTTGATTCTTATCTTTCTCTTCATTATTTTATTTTGTCAAGTAGGTTACTTGTATATAGTAATTCTAAGGTGGGGCGGGTGGATTTTACTGGGGCGGGTAACTTGTAATCTAGGTTAGGCATCGTCTTGGCCGTTTTTGCGACTTGTGTTGTTGGTGTTGAGTTGGCTTTGCTGTTAGAATGGGTATTTTTTTGGTGTTAGGATAGTAAAGATAGTTGACAACTTTCCTCATCGGCGCTTTTGTCATCATAGCGACGAGGTAGTTGATCCCTGTCCTATCGGTAGACCAGCTGGATTCCGGCAGTGCTGTCGTTGGAGCGATCGAGATGGCTTTTCTCTTTTTTTTTTTGGTTTGTGTGTAGGCACCGTGTGTAAATACACTCTATTATTCCGCTGCTTGGCTTCTTCAACGCGTCTGTGTGTGTTTTGGTTTGACAACGCTTAGGGGGTTCTATGTGACTGTGTGAGTCGCTTCTGTTTTAGGATTCTACCTCCTTTGTGGGCCTTCGTGATCAGTGTCGTCGTGTTGGGCTGTATATCGTTCGCAGTCAGCAGCGCATTGATCTGTACACTTGTGTGGATTTACGGCTGTCTACGAAGAACACCAGCATTTCGAGTTGAGGAGTCATTGCCAGTCTTGTCCGGATTAGTTTTTTTAAGTTGATCATATCTGGGCCAATTTCAGTTACACCTTTATTCTCGTTGGATAGAGTCATGACGTATTAAGTTTTATGGGACCGCGTGTTGTAGTTGGGTTGTCATTGGATCTGCTTTGTGGATGCCGTAATTCGTACGGGATGTAGACTCTCAACTAATTGGATTATGGGATTTCTCTTTGTTGTAGAGAATTCCATTACGCCGTTGTGCGGATAGGACATCACAGTGTTCCATAATTCACCGACTCACTTCGCCTCGTTAGTTTGGTGATAGTCATCCTTCTGGTGTATTCTGTTCCCTGGTATGGTTCTGTACATATTAATGTGTATCCATTTTTTTATATATTTAAGTGTAAGGTGTAAAATTAGGGGAATTTTCCACCTTATCGAAGTAGAAGGGGAGTTGTTACATTCCAATGTTAGCAGCTTATTCGCGTCTGGAATTAGGCAACTTAACGTGCGTTTAGCTTAGCTTTTTACCCGCATTTGTAGTGTGCAATTTTAAGTCGATATCTTGACCATTAGGGGGCGCATTCATCTGACGCGTTGGCGACGATTTTTGGGTTCGATCGCCTTATTGGTCGATATTGACGTGATAAATTCTCCCATTTGTCGTGTTGGAAGGCACGCTCATTTCTATCGATTTTTGAAAAACAAGCGAATTGATTGCGGTCGATGTGTGCTTTTGCCGTTAAGCGTCCATTTCGATGTATTGTAAAACGCTCGTTTTGTGCGATGGTGGGCTTCCAGCCGCTCCTTGTTCATTGATTTATGTAACGTAGTGCTCCTTTGTGTCAGAAGTCTCCCTGGATGCGTTTTCCTGGGTATGTAGCATAATTCGTTAAGTGGAAATTCCTAAAACGAAGCTTCTTGTATAGGGGACTTTTATCTTGGGCGGCGTCGTATTGCCGACTCGAATTTCCTTGCAAGCGCCACTCTGAAGGAGGCGACTCGCCTGTCCCGATGCTGCAGCGGATTTCAAGTTAGATCCCTTCGTGCCAAGTTTGGGGCCATGCGGACCTTTCACCTGTAGAACTTCGCCCTAATCTACTGTGGAAAGAAGTCTCTACTTCGTTGAGGTTTGGGGCCATGCTGACCTTTCACCTGTAGAACTCCGCCCTAATCTACTTCGTTGAGGTTTGAACACCGCCCATAATGTTGTGGAATCTGTTGTTAATTGTCAGCAATGATTTAATTTAATTTGCTGCCGAGTTCAGCAAGCAGCTGATTTGTTATGTTAATGCATTGTTTGGATTTATTTGTTTAATGCATTGTTAGGATTTATTTGTTCAATGCATTGTTTGGAATTATTGTTGTTAATGCATTGTCTGGAATTATTTGGGAATTGCCCTGTCATTTAATTACCATTTACGAGCGACCAGCGCAACTGTCTGTAACTCGTTGCATTTCAATTAGTCATTTTGGTAGTAATATGTAGTTATTTGCTACGACCATGTCGTACAGTTAAACCGTAGGGATTAGCTTAATACATAAACATTTAGAGTTCACATTTTCTGTCAAAAATTGTGTTTGGCTTTATGAAAAGGATCTCTCCTTATCATTTGATTTTGATAATTAATAATTGAACATTTAAAATACTCATTTATGGTATTTACAGCAACTTGAACGTAGTAATACACACGACCGGCTCAATTGATTAGCCGAGTTGGCTTCTGGAAGTACATGTGCACAGATCTGTTTAACGGTACAAATACCAGGTGTAGATCGCGTTAAAGATAGAGCCGCGAATGCTTTGGGCTCCCTTTTTCATGACGTGTGCAGAAGCAGCGTTTAAGGACCATTAGTTTCTGATTTCAATTTACATAATCACTCATTTTATTGAATTTTAATTACATTAATTAAAGTGGAGTCCTGATTAAGGTCAACAATTTGAATTGTCATTTAAAATGTACTTATGCTAAATAGGGCTTTATGCTCATTTTCTTTTATGGATCGTATACTAGAATGTTTTAATTAGCTGGTTCGCATACCATCTACCCATATGTACAGGTTGTGTCGTATATTTTGGTACTGTGTTGGTCATTATATGTGTATTAATGTACTCTGACTTTTATTTGCTACTACGTCGAGTCTCTGCTTTCTTGTATAAGCAATTTAGGTTCGCCGTTACTCGTTTCAACTGGGAGTAATTAAACTGAAGCTAGACAACGGCGTGGCGCCCATTCCGGATCCTGAAATTACAGGTAATTCGTCCTTCGGAACTCACTCCCATCTTCGGCTGAGAGGCCGCGAGCGTAAGCTCCCATGCTACCCCTTTTTGGTTGCAGAGATTCCTGAGCAGGTATTAGTACAGAGGGACATTGTGTCGTATTGTATTCATTAATTGTTAGTTGTGGAATTGTATTAGCTTAGTATAGAAAATAGGGGTAATAAGTGATTGGTTGGCTTGATTTTATTTCTTCTCGGATTTCTTTTGTCCTCTTCCTTGGTGAGGTTTGAGTCAGCTTGGTGGATGCTTGTAGGGTGCTCTTTTTGGATTTTTGATTTACAGCTGATGATGCTTATTGCCGTCAGTTATACGTTTTGGTGTGTTTGGTTGGATTTTAGGGTATCCCCTCGCTTAGGCGGATTTCAATCCCCAAGTGAAACTCACTCCTTGCCTTGGGCATGCTTGATGCTTGAGAACGGTTTCTTTTGCCCTCTTTTAGAGCCTCAGCGTTGTCTGGATTCGCGGAACCCGACTCTTTTGTTGAGCCTCTCTCCTTTTCGGTTTTCCGTTTGGGCGTGTCTGGTTTTTGAGGACGGTTTCGTTCGCTCATTTAGGGCATCGACTTTGGCGGATTTATTGGGACCTGAATCTCTCTCCAAGGCATTGTCCCTCTCGCTAACCTTGTCTCTTGTGTGTGTGGTCTCGTCTACGTCTTTTTGGGTAGGTTGGCTGGGTGACGTCGGTCGGTTCACTAGGTTTCAATTCCTCTTTTCTTTTTCTAGAATTGGAATCCTAACACTAACAACTAGTCCCTTCTTTTCTCTCATCTTTCTTCTCTTCGGTTTTTTTTTGTTTATTGGAAAGGGATGTTCCCTCTTATAGTTGTGTTCGTCTTCTTTGACACTTTGAATTTTTGGATACTTTGAATGCTCTATCTTCGGTCATTTGGAGATAGCTTTATAGTTTGTTGGTAGGCATCGTTTTTTTTGTGGACGTTTTGTTTGGATGGTCGTTGTATGGTCAGGTAAATCCGAATTCTTTAGTTTTTACGTTGGCCAACTTTCCAATTTTTTGGGAATTTTGATAAGCTGAATTGGGCTGGTTTTGAGCATTTTTCGGCCATTTCCTGGCAAGTCTTGCGTTGCGAAAGTTGGAATTTCTTCCTATTGGGGCTAGTATCGCGGCTTTGGAAGCCATCTTCATAGTTAGAAGGATTTAGAGGCTCCGCTTCCCCTACTGGAATGCTCGGAGATTGGTATTGGTGTCGCCGGCATTCGTTTCGTCACAGACGGATTTCTTGGGACGTTCCTTCTTCACACGCCCGACAACGAGTTGGCTGCACAACATCTTAAGGTTCGTACATGGTGTTTGTCTACGTTTCCCTCTTTTGAACGTTGTAATCTATTTGGAAAATTTGTATTTTTAGCCATTAAAAATCTGGATTAATCTGGAATCGCATTAAAAATTTGGATTAATCTGGAATCGCATTAAAAATCTGGATTAAAAATCTGGGATCTAATTAAGTTTTGGGATCGCATTATGGATCGTATTTGCTATTGAGTTTTGGATCCACCCAGGAAAATGTTCGTAATATGGATTTGGTTCGCCCACTCTCTTCGTATTTCTTGTAGTATTCTTTTCAGCGTAGTTGGAACCCCGACCCTCGCGACTAGTTAGCCCACTAGGCCGATAGTTACCAGCCGGCAAAATATCAAATACAACTTTCGCCAAAAGGTAAGGCCAACCGTCTATCTTCCCTTACAAACTTACTGCTATAAGCCATCGGAGCACAGATTTGAATTATGCTGGCGTTTGGCGTCAAATGCTCTTGAGATGAGCTGTATTAGAATAACTAGCCGATGTAGGGCATACTTTTTAGCTGAGCTTCTTTTGTTTTGGATATTAGCCCATTATTGCCCGCATCGAACACTTGATGCTTGTCTACAATGTATTGTAAAAATTTGGACCATCGCGCTTCACTGATACCCATCACATATATTTCCACAATGCCCATCTCTCTGAAAGTGTTGTAAATCTTTCCCGCCTCATAGATACATCTGATCGAATATATTTTCTTTTTCTCCTGAAATTTGCAATTAAAGACATAAGCTATTAGTGGAAAAGGAAACAAGCTGATGAGCAGTTATAAAATAGGGTAAACCAAGTGTGTCAGATACAAAATATTGGTAAGTTTGAAGTCTGTGTTTAATAACCTGTAACTTTTATTCAATATTTTTCTCAAAGGTAAATCATCTATTAATAAGTGTTGGAGTAGTTTAGTGGTTATAAATATCGACTGGAGTATGTGATTACAATTTTATTGGGCAACCCTGCAACCCAATATACTAACCGTAGGATGCTGCGCTATGTAATTTCATATTCAGGTAAAAGCGTCGGGGAGAACTGCCGAAAGGAAAATTGATTTAGGGCTTACTACGGCACTAAATTAGATCTGCCCAGGGATGGAGGTGGCACCCCGAACAACTATTGCTAACACAAAAAAAAGGAGGAGGGAATTTCCTGTAGTACTGCATCATCAACATTACGAGTCCAAGTCCAAATGTAAGGGCTTCAAATTCTGCACATGCCAAACACCTTTTCGATTGCCAAAATCGTCTTCCAGTTCGTAAGAACAATAGCCAACCTTACGACGAACCTTAAAAGGACCTATAAATCTAGGAGCGAGCTTAGCGTTAATGTAATCCGCAGCACTCGACAAAACCTTATTTCTACGCCAAACCAATTGGCCAATATGATAGTCTACGGGACGACGCCGTAGATCGTAAGTGCGCTTACCACGCTCGTGGGCTTGCTGGAGTCGAGTTCGAACTCGCTCGAACATCCGACGAAAACCTTGCCGACGTTGATCAGTATCAACAGGCTGTTCAGCCGGGTCAGTTATATCTCTAGGCTGACGATGTTCGTCGCCGGTACTTATATAATTTCTACCAAAATTAACAAAATACGGACTATATCCCGTAGTCTCATGCTTAGCTGTTCGAATAGCACAGCCAACTGCAGAAAGATGCAAGTCCCATTTACGTTGGTTTTCCTTTACGTACGATGCCAACATGGTCTTGACAACACGATTGACCCTCTCAACAGGATCAGCACGAGGATAATACAGTGGAGTATAACAAACGTTCACATGATATTTGGCACACATAGCCCGAAATTCTCTACTTTTCATTTGTACACCGTTGTCACAAATTATGGATTGAGGAACCCCAAAAACGAGAAAGATATCCTCCTCCACATGTCGAGTAAGCGATTTAGCCGTAGCGGATCTAACTGGAAATAAAGAGACATATTTGCTGAAGTAATCTGAAACGACAAGAATGTGCGCATAACCGCGAGTCGAACGAGGCAAAGGTCCGACGAAGTCCAGACTAATCATCTGCCAGGGCCGAGTGACATCGGGTCGAGATCCCATTAAGCCAGCTGGAGCTTTCTGCTCGAGTTTCTGCTCTGCACAAACACGACAACTCTTGACATAGCGAAAAACGTCACTCTTCATTCCAGGCCAAATATAGCAATTGTGCAACTTCCAATATACTTTATAGCCACCTAAATGTCCAGCTCGAACGTCATCATGATGTTGGCGAAGAAGTTCGGATCGTTTATCCTTCGGCACGACAGCCTTCCAATAATCTTGTTCCGTCGCAAGTTCTGGCACTGGGCAACGGCCATACTTAAACAAAAGGTTGTTTTCAATTCGCCAACGAGGATACTTCTGAGGGTTCTCAGCAACATTGCGAAGCATACCTAAATACCAAGAATCGGTGGTATCGTGAAACTCATGAAGAGCATCAACGAGATCAACTACCGGAACAGAACGAGACAAAAAATCGGGAACGACATGCTCTTTCCCTTTCCTATGAACAATATCAAAATCAAAGGGTTGCAATCTTAAAGCCCATCTACCAAGTCTACCACAAGGGTCTTTTAATCGAGCCAGAGTTGTCTTCCTTAGTATGTGTCATATTGATTAATTTAGTTGCTTGTCAGTTTGACATTTTGAATAAATGGTAAATTTCTAGTTATTCACAAGTGAGGAACAAATAAAACATTCAACAATACATGCCAAGTAACCATTTTTACTGGCTCAAGGATATGACAGGCTCGCCTAACGGCTCGCCAGTCATCCCAATCCTATCGCCAGTAAAACCTGTTTTACCTGGCTTGTAATGTTAAATACTATTGCTGATTTTTTCAGTAGCTGCTATGTTAATGGTAATAGTAACAACTTAAATAATAATTTGTTAAACAACTCCAACACTACTTCAAATTTGAATATTAGTGTTTCTAATTTTACAACTCCGGAGGTTCTTGGCGTTATTAAAAAGCTAAAAAATACTCGCTCTTTAGGGCCCGATAAAATTCCCACTTACATCGTTAAGGGATGTGCCGATATTCTGGCGACTCCTTTATGCTTTATTTTCAATCTGTGTATAACTAATACTTTTTTTCCAAATAAATGGAAATACTCAAAAGTAATTCCTATTATTAAAAAAGGCTCTAAGTCAAACGTTACAAATTACCGACCCATATCTCTTCTTTGCGTTTTCGGTAAAATTTTCGAATCCCTACTAAATAATAGTATTCGACAACACATTTCTCCATTATTATCCATAGACCAACATGGGTTCATAAACAAACGTTCGACGGTCACTAATTTGGCAATTTTTACTCAGTTTATTTCAGATGCACTTAACAACGGAATTGGTTGACGTTATTTATACCGACTTTGCTAAGGCATTCGATTCTGTTAATCATTCGATTCTCTTATTCAAACTTGACATTTTTGGCTTTTCTATAAACTTAATTAAACTACTTGATTCTTATTTAGCGGATAGAAAACAACAAGTTTATCTTAACGGTTATTTATCTTACGAATTTACTGCATACTCTGGAGTCCCCCAGGGAAGCATTCTGGGACCGTTATTGTTTATTATATTTATCAACGATATAACTCATGTTGTTAACTACGCCTCTACATTACTCTATGCAGATGATTTAAAACTATTTTATACTATTAACGACATTTCTGATTGCGAACGACTGCAAGATGATCTTAATAAAATCTGGGAATGGTCGATATCTAATCAGTTAAGTTTTAATATAAATAAATGCCAATATATGACCTACTCTCGTAAATCAAATTCGATTTTGTTTCAGTACACCATGAATAATGTTAATTTAGAGCGTGTTACAAGTTTTCATGACCTTGGCGTAACCTTCGATCCATCCTTAAAATTTAATCAACACATTGAAATTTTATTAAATTCTGCATCCAAACAATTAGGCTTTTTAATTCGTAATTCACATTCATTTAATTGTATTGACACGTTAATAACTCTTTTCAACTCACTTGTACGTACTAAATTGGAATATGCTGACATAATTTGGAATCCATGCTATACTTACTACACAATTAGAATCGAAAGAATACAGAAAAAGTTTTTAAAGTATTGTCTTTATAGGTCCGGTGTTAATGACGTCATCACTGATTATAATTCTCTGTGCCTTCATTTTAATTTCACCGAACTATCAAATCGTAGAACATTACATTTGTTAATTTTTCTATTTAATTTAATTAATTATCATGTTGACGCCCCTACACTTTTATCGCAATTACAATTCCGACTGCCTAATTTAAGGACCAGATCTCAATTTTTATTTTCATACCCACTTTCTAGAACTAACGTGCATTTCAAATCGCCTATTCTAGCAATGTCAAATGCATTCAGTAAATTAGACGTAAATATTGATATATTTTCGCTCACAAGTGTTCAGTTTCGTGCTGCAATTTCCGACTGAAGTAATTTTGTATTCGGAGAAATTTTTTGTTATTGTATGTGGATTTAGGCGGTGAATTTCATTTTATTATTATACTATTCAACTGTTGTGGTGGTGGTATGTCATTGTTTAGTTTAGGAGATAGTTATTTTGTTTTATTTCATTTAAGTCTTGGCGACACTAAGTCAGTTATTAATTTAAGTCATTGTTGTTTCCTGTAATTGGGAATTTACTTCCCGTTGGAAATAAATCTATTTATTATTATTATTATTATTATTATTATAAATATGATCATTCATTTATTATATCAACTATTCACTAAGTAATCGACTATCTTAATTAAAGAAAGAAAATTCAAAAGTTTGACTTCTTGTGGAATTAATTTGACTACTAACTTTTTCAATTTAGATTTCCAAAAATACTGTGAAGAGTGTGGAAACTTAAGGGACCATCCCATGAAGAAAGTGACTGGTATGGGACAGAAGATAGCTGCCAAGCGAGCAAAGGCTTTGGCTAGTAAAAATCGGTAAGATAAAGTAATTAAACTTCAGCCAAGTTAGGAAGGCGAGCCAGGTAAACAAACGCACGTGGTCGGTGAATATTATGCGATAGAAAGGTATTCTGTGGTTGGCCGTTTCGATGAGAAAATTGAACACCGCTTATACGCGTCTTTACACTAGACGAAGAATGAGCGTTGTTTTGTTGTGCGCTAATTTCTTTTATGGCAACATACATCGGGCGTTTACGTAAAATGCGCACCGTGTGAAACTGGTTTAAGCAGTACTGAGAACTGCCATAATCTTTGTTTACATGGCTCGCCTTCGTAACGTGGCTCAAGTTTAGTGTAAATTTATCTGATTAAATAATTGGTTATAATAATTAATTTGTTACTGAATAAATTTATTGCTTATACGATATAATGTACAGGCTGTTCGAAGTTAATTGTACAGTACTGCTAACGTTGTTGTCAATATTTCGATTAAATTAGCAAATCTGGAGTACAACTCACATAGATTACGATGACGAAAACAGAAAAACAATTGATCAACAAATTTTCAAATTATTCACAAAAATAAAAAAACGAAATGAACACCCTGTATACCTTTGCTTATTGTAAATACACCTATGTAATAATTTGTTCCACTTCAAAAAAAATGTAAATTTTGCAAATAACTCGAAAATCTGATGCTCAATTGTTTTTCTGTGATTGCCATCCTAATCTGCGTAAACAGTACTACCAATTTGCTAATGTAATTTAAATCGTAGCTTTAACTTTGAGCACACTATATGTAGGGCTGTGTGAACCATACTTTTTTAGGACCGATTTTTTCTAGTAAATATTCAAATGAACATTTTAACCGAACTCGTATTAAAATTTTTAAGTTATCAAAAATAAATGTTTTTTGTCACCTAAATTAAATTCACAAAAGAAATAAGGTTTTTTCCATTTCATTGTAATACAAGAACAACAAATATAATCCTGAGAAAAAAACTAAAATAAAAATCCCTTACCAAATCTACCATGTAACTAGAATTAAAAACATTAATTATCTATGTCATCTTTTAAGGTTAAGGCTTTGACCAGCAGACCTCATAGCTGCTGCCCCACAAAACAAACAGAAAATAGAGGACTTGATGGTTTGTACGTACATTGCTTGTAAACAAAACACTAAAACCACTCAGAACTGATTTGAGGAGCGAGACTAAATCAGAATAAAACAAATTCATATGAAAAATTTTAAATGATGCATTAGCAAACCAGTGCTCAAACCATTTCTGAGTACACTGTCAAAATTAATTCATTGTAAATTCATCTTTTTAATTCAACTTACTTATTACAGACCATTGATGACGATATGTTTCAGGTGAGTTTTAACAGCAAGAGACAACAGGTTACTGTAAAACCTTTAAAGCGAATTTTGATAATTAATAATATAAGCACACACTAATGCGTCAAGGTTTATTTTGTAGGCTGTGGAATTCATCCAGATGTTCAATAAAACTAAAGCAACTGAAGCTAATGCAACAATAGGCTCTCTGTTGGTAGGTTATCAAAAATTATTTATTTGTAAATATTAAGTAGATATTATTTCGTTTTATAAAACAAATCCGAAAACAGCGAAAACGGAATGGTGAGTTTATCACGCTACTAAACGGTAACGTTATTACACATTTACATTTGTCAATAAATTGCCGGAACATATTCTACCCACGAGATTTAAAAAAGACTGCTAGTGTTATTGCAGTTTTTTTTTAAATTGATAACTGTAAATCAGTGTTATTGATTTTCCAGAATCCTTTCAAATTAATTTTCGAAAACATTACTAAAACCTCTTTCAAAAGTACTCTAATACTGCCGCCTCATACAGATAATTAGTTTAATCGCATTTACAAAGTATTCAAACACCCAAAAGAAGTCCTTAATTTCGTACGCTATTACTTTCTATGAACTAACATTAAGGTCTAACTGGTCGCCTATGGATGCACTTGTCATAATGGTTTTTAAATGAGTAACGTCAAGAACAATCATCTAAAATTTTAAATTTTCTACTTTTCTACGTTGCAGAAAAAAGTAGTATGCATTATTTGGATTAGAATTGGCTCTGTTTGAGTTGCAATTTTTGCGTTAATATATAATTCAAATAATTGCTTGTCAAACAAAGTGACACTTTTAATTTAATAAAACACTAAACTATTTTGTTTACAATCAACATTTTTATATACAGGTTGCCTAAAATTCTACGAACATGGCAATTCCATGACTTAGAAAACGTTTAAATACTATTTGCCATAAGAGAAAGTTAAAATATCAACGATTTTGTAGCCATTTATCATTACTATCTCCGTCATTCAACAGCAAACCGTGAGCGCCTAACTGACACATTATTGATGCAATGCACCCAGAATTTGTTGAACTACTTAACCTTTCAGTAGTTGCTATTTCAGAATCTATTATATATACAGGCTGGCTCGCAAAGTTCTCCTGGCACTTAAGGAGCATGTTCTTGAGATCATTTCAAGCAAAAAAGTTCATATGAACATGTGTCCTATTCTCAGTAACTCCTTATTGAGCTATACACATTTCAAACTAAATTAATCTTAATAGTAATTTACGTTACGAGACCGGAGAGTAGTGTTTTGCAGGTCGAACCAACAGGCGAGCCCTGGAAACTAGGGAGAAACTTTTCTCATTCAGGATGTTGCTGAGCAGCAGTCGTTGAATTATAGCTCACGGTTTTCTGTATTTCTTAGATAATCTTCAAAATGTCGCTATAATAAGGGAAACAAATTGTTATTCCTCGTGTAATTCATCGTTGATCGGCATACCTGAAAATCAGCCCATATGCAGGATACAACGCCAACTCTGTGGTATATTTGACCATGTATTTGAAAACAGTATAGACCATTTCCACGAGGAGAAACTATATTTGCACCCATTGTTGGGCCTACAAACTGCTGCTGTAATTCCTAAAGTACTTGCAAAAATGTTTTAAGTCAGGATCAGTTCCATTCAAGAGATGTTCCAGATGTATGGAATATAAATGCAGGTCTGGGAGCTTTACATTGCCTAAATTACAACAGTCGTTGAATTATAACTCACAGTTTTCTGTATTTCTTAGGTAATCCTCAAAATGTCGCTATAATAAAAGAAACAAATTGTTATTCCTCTTGTAATTTATCGTTGATCGGCATACCTGAAAATTAGTCGGCTGTGAAGGTAGAATAGTAGGTCTACCTGTAGACTTGCTTTTAAAAATACAGTGCAATCAAAGCGATGAACAACAATTTGCAAAGGTTTTGTAGTCGAAATAATTTATAGGTTATGTAACGTAAACATCGCAGACACGCCTCTAAAGTACGGCTTGGCAGCGTCCAGTTACGCAGAAATTAAATTAAACAAAATGTACTTGCCTTCGAAGATGTGTCAATAGTTTTAAAAAACACAAGTAATAGGTATAATAAGTAATTGTTTTCTGTGATAATATCGCTATTAAAAGTACTGGGAGGTTTGTTTACAAAAACCCGAAAATAGAAACGTACGAATGAAACCATGGTACTTTTTGTCATGTAAACACGGCCTGTAGTGTTGTGCATTATTATATAGGTATGATGGAGCTGAAACATGGACACTTATAGTAAATACGCTTAATAGGTTGGAAGCATTTCAAATGTGGATCTTCAAAAGAATGCTAAGGATACCCTGAACTGCCCATACGACCAACGATGAAGTTTTGAGACAAATGGATAGAGATAGACAGCTTCTGACTATAGTGAGGCGAAGCATACCTGGCCCACATATTCCGCAATACAAAGTACCTATTTCTGAAATTGATCATGAAGGGAAAAATTGAAGGAGAACGAGGTATAGGCAGGAGAAAACATTCATGGCTCAAAAACATCAAGGACTGGACAAATCTGGACACACTATTTAAAGCCACACAAAACCGAGGAGATTTTTCTGCAATTATTGACAACATCCACTGATGGATACCGCACTTTAAGAAGAAGAAGAAGTAAATATTAAATAGCGTGGTACTAACGGAATGTCGGAATGCATTTTTCTCTAACATGAAGAGACGGTGGTAAAATGGTAGACCGCCACTGGCAAGGTTGGGATGTTAGTGTCAACTATTTGTACTAAAACCTAATGCGGGATTGTAATAGAAAAAAATGGAGGGGACTTTAAAAATATGTGGCATGTGGTCACAAGCAATCGTTCACGAACACGAAGCAAGACACATTTAGCAGTAGGTGTTCGTAATCATAATACTTACAGAGGGTTTTGTGGCCCCCGCTGTGTTCCTACTTAGTATCTAGGAGAGTTTCTCGTTCACGAATATTTTTCAGTGCACCTCCGATGATGTACCTGTATTGATCCTCTAACACGAATGCGTACCGCAGCTAGTACCGAACGCTAACTAGATCGATGGGTCCAACCCATGTCAATGTGATCAGCATATACGGTGGCCGCTTCCAACTGCAAAAGGCCCAGATCACAAGGCATCTGTAAGAAATGAGCATTTTGGATTATCCAGTTGCGCAGCCTGAATCAATGATAATTGCTTATCAGGTCGAGGGTTATTGATAATCTCGCCGGATAATTTCTAACCTCAAGTACATAGTGTACTAAAGCGGTTTCAACTGGGCCCCAACCCAAAAATAAACGAATGTGCAACGATCCAACAACAACGCCGTTTACAATCAGCTGCGATACCAACGATAAAACAGTGTTCAACTCGGCTGTATAATATAATTTATTACAACTTTCATTGCAAAGCTACTCAAGCAATAATATCTATTACAGAGACTATTATTTCACTCCTTTGTTATAATCTACATAATTACCACAAGCAACACTGCTGAAGTACATGAGAGCCCTCGCATTGTAAAAATGCCACCCTTGGTCGTGTCGGGTTTCACAACATTCCCATCCAGATTTAAAACTATCCCTGGCATAAACTTTGAGCTAGTTTTGGTTCTGTGCTAAATTTAGAACGTACCATATTTCAGTGGTTAGTTTAGTTGAAAGCCCATAATTATACGAATTCAAATAAAATAATAGAATAACAACTCAAAGAACACAAAAGTAAATATTACAACATATTGTTATGATACAAGCCTAAATGTGTATTGAAATCAAATTTGTTAAAATTGAGAAATTACAGTGTGTTGTAAATGGTTTAGATTTATTCGGGGATAAAGCGGATATTTGTTTGGAACATAGCTATTTGAAAAGAACAGATTGTTTTGAAAATACTATAAAATTAATAAAATATAGTTTGGAAATGAATGACAAATGCTAATTTTGAAATAATATAAAATGTTAGCAGGTTTAACTCAAAGAATTAATACTAGAAGGCATAAACAGGAAAATGAGGTAGTTAAGAAATTTGTTTCAATTATTACAAAATAATAAACTGAAAAATATATAAAACGAATTTTGCTCTAATTAAAAATATGGAATACAACCCTGTTTTATTAATGCATTATTTCGATAAGAAAAATAGGGAAAAAAGACAAAATCTAGGTGAAATAAAATGTAAGTTAAAATAAATAACCAGACGAAGTGACGAATTTAATTAATGACGATTATTGGTATATGGTAGACAAACTAATGGATAGAAAAATGGTTATATACAAGATTACATTTGACATATAACATAAATCAAATGGGATTACGCCAAGCTATTTGTTGTTGAGTGGAGCTTCCGAAAGGGTGTCTTCGGAGAAAAGAGGTGCATTCTAGGAGGTAGTTTGCTGTAGCAGGTGGATGTCCAGGTTTGCTCTTGCTGGTAGCTGTCAAGATTTTGGAGTTTGGTGATATTGGACCATTGAGGAGTGATCTGTCTGTGAGCAGTACATTGCAGCAAGGTGCTTAAAAAGGGTCGAGTTTCAAATCAATGCTGCCTTGAACGTTGTGTAAGGAAAAATACAAGGTGGGTGATTTCTTATCAAATCCTAACTAGAAAATAAATAAAGACAATAAGAAGATGAAATTAATTAAGAAATAATTACGTACTGTGTTTTTAATATTATTCTGTACCATTCAAAAGATTGGGCATTTGTCATTAGGATTTTAAAACTGTTTTGACATTTGGTTGACATAAATTGTGACTTATGATGCAAATGAAATTTGAAATATTAGAAAATAAATTTTTCAGAAACAAGTAACTAGTTAAAAGAATCCACCCCTGTTGACTTTTCAAGATCAATTTTAGTATTGACATTATAATACAAAATAGAGCAATTTGTAATAAAAAAAAAACTGATGAATGTTAATAATTGAAGGGGCAATTCTTAGTTAAGTTGCTGTAACGAGGTTTCAGTGAAATATACATATGTTGGAAAATACAAAGTTACTTAGTTTAGACAATCATATACTTGTGTCTTTGGCAGATATACTTCATCGAATTGTATATATGAAGTCTGGTTAAAATTTTACACGGTGTCACATCTTTCCTGATTCTAAACTTTATTATAACTCTGTGCACAACGGCACTTGGCACGTTTATGCTTGACATTAAACTATTATTAAAGAAATGAAGCAAAGTTGATGTCGTTGCAAAAATATGTCAAACAAAGGTGATATTTTAATAAAAAGTAAGTTTTGTTATTTTTCAACAAATAAAATTTAAGTAAACTAAAAATTCCGGTTATGAGTTGAACATCCCTCTTAAATCACCCTTTATATTTCCAACTTCAAATATTTAGCTAGATTTTTTTTGTCTTGAAAATGTTATTACCGGTAGTCCTAAATTATTACAAAAAATTTAGTTCACTAGGGATTTGAAATATAAATATTTTTAAAATTATCTCATCAGTTATTGATCTTCTAATGACTAACAAATCTAGCAGGACAAGCTCCGTAATTTGATATGTAAAAAACATCATCCAGGTTGAATTCAGTAAAAAATTTATACATTTATGTATATAATACACTTTTATTTACATAAATTTCTCCAACTTTGAAGCGTTACAGGAAATTTGCATACATTTCAGAGCTAGAAGTGCGCGTATTAATATTTAAATCCTTTTTCACTTATTTTATGTAACTGGGATGATTTAAAATTCGCAACTCACGGACACGTCAGCCTAACAAACGGCCAGAATTACGTTCGGTCTAATTCCAGCGGTTAGTTGCGAGTCGTGCTCCTTTTAATACTTTTAAATCCCAGATTTATGTAATAAATTCGTCTAGACAGGATTTCTTCCCATTTATTGCAGCGAATGAATGTTCCTCGAAGGGCACCTGTATTTAAAATTTATCGCCGCCAGAAGGAGCATCCGCGCGGCTTTTTTGTGCGTTCTAAACGACACATTGTTCGCAAGATGTATTAAATTTTCGTCAAAAATTTACTTGTGTGCAACAGCACGAAATAAATGCATTTCTACTAGCGCTCTCCTAATAACTACGCTGTGTTCACTACATTACTCAGGACGTAAAGGCGGATTTACACTCGGAAACAATTACGCCCTGGAAGCAGAATGGAAGTGAAAACCACAGTGCCAGCACAAAAGCCCTTTTATTCGAGAATATATTACAACTTCGTTTTAGTCATAATTAAGAGCAACTGTAAAATATATGCATTTTGAAGGAATGCGACGTTTTCTTTATTTAAATAGGTTCACATGGTCTGAGAGAATTTCCAGCTGTATTGCATTGTTGCAAATATATACAAATGTTAGCTAATGCTTTGATAACTTAGATGTATAATTGGAAAGAATCTGAAGTAAAAGGCTACTGCTTCATAGTTTTCAAAGACTTCAGTTCTATATACAGTTTATTTAATTTTACGAGTAGCAGATTTAATACATCTCAACGTGTATAAGAATAACTTATTCTAATAATGTAGTATGAACATAAAGCCACATTTTCTGCATAAGAAGAGCTTTTAAAAGTTTTAAACATAGGTAGCAGTAAAACTTCGTCTAATTCTTTTTGCAACACTAAATATTGCAATAGTATGTGGTAAAATTGAATTTTATTTGTTGTCGATTCTTATCTCCATGTGAGTCAGACTCACTTAATCTTTAATTATCAATTAATATTAAGGACGATTATGAACTATATAGATCGCCTTGTTTATTTATTTCTAGTTCAATTAAAGATACTAGAGACATGAAAACTTTTGTCCAGATGGGATCATGTATTCTATTATGACTATAAGTTAATATATCAATAAAAGAGCCTTTACGCTCTACCTCATTTGCCGGTTAAATAGTTTTTGTGAGTGACACTTGAAAAATCTTTTAGTGAAACTACTTCATTTATGGTTAAAACATATATCACTTTGGTAACAAGGTATCTCACTTTTCAGGTAAACATTTTTGTTTACTTTTTGATATGACTCGTTAACTTATTAGTAAATTGCTTTCCTGAACGATTTGGATCTGTTTTTAACTTTTATAGATGTTTGTTACCTTTGATGACCAATTCGGTTGCTCGCTGGTCGAGACCGCCCCGGTGTCTTCGACGTGTCAATTGTAATATTCCAACTACCTATACGAAGACCTCCTGGTGGCTTTCCAAATTCAGGGAAGTAAAGAATAATATAATAATGTGGCAAGGTAACTTTTATTTTTATATGTGTGCTTTTTGTGTGTATCTCCGTGTAAAAATCCGTGTATCTCTTAGAATTCTTGGAAAAACATTACTACCATGTTGCACCTACTAATAAACCAATGTGATAAGCGATGTGTCTAGTTAGAGTCGGTAGAACCGCACTCAGTGTGTGGTAGCAACAGGATTCTAGGCTACACTAAGATGCAGAAGAAGAAGAAACTTAATCTATACTTTTTTACTAAAACAGCAGTATTTTTATATGCCGCACTCTTTTATTATTGAATTTAAACTTCTTGTAAATTAACATAATTAGATGGTTTTATTAGTTTTAGGGCCCAAATTACAGAGGTTGATCTCCTTTCCTATTGTTGACTAAGTTATCCCTTCACTTTTCACATACACTCGACCTCGCTGTAAAATAATTAGGCAAGCCAATAGTTGAATGCGTCGTAATTAGCATGGAATTTTGTATATTCCTCCGCCAATGCAGTATTCTGCATACGTGTAGTACAGTATGACACACCAAGGCACTAAATATGAAGTAAAACCTAAGTAGAGTATATTCCATTCTCAAATTTTGTTTCAGTTGGAATTACAGTAAATAAATACAAACAATGCTAAGCTACTGCAATGTAGGAGAATGCAATTCCTTGATTGCGTACAAAAATTTACAACTGAATAAGTACAATTTTCAAAGGTAATACTAAGAACTTATATACCTGAACAATAGTGATATAAATAAAGTAAATGAATATTATACAGGGGGTGTCGGCGAAAATATCAAATAATTTTTCGGGAAGCTCCTGTGCGTCCCATAAGATAATAATAATAATAATAATAATCACTTTATTACCATGTAAAAAACAAAATAAAATACAATAATTAAAAAAAAACTGGTAATCACAAGGCGAGATCAGAGCTGGGCAAATTACTTTAAAAAAGTAATTAATTACTAATTACCAATTACCGCCCAATGAAGTAATTTAATTACCAGAGATTCAATTACTCACACGAAATAGTAATTCAAGTACCAATTACTTAGTAATTGTAATTGTAAACATCAATTACTTTTTCAATTACTTTCAATATAAATAATTGTCATATAGTTCTATTTAGTAGAACTTTCTTGCAAGTTGCAACTATCATTAGTGTCGTGTCGATTCGTAATCGTAGTCTAAAAATGCTTAATTTTTATGTTTTGTTAACTATAGTAACCTACATACTTTATCACTTTTGAAGGTTTTTTCTATAATTAAATCTTGTAGCTACATGCACCGTTCATCAAAACCAAAACTTTTTAGTTTGTTTTGATGTAAGATGTAAGTAAATACATAAAGTCAAGGATAACAATTATACAGGGTGTCACAAAAACAATGGGACACCGATTGGTCATAGATTCCTTAGGTTATAATAAACCGATTAAACCTAATATAGCTAATAGACCAAAGTCTATTCAGTAAGAAGGTATAGGGACTTGGAAGTTCAATTTCAATTTTTTAATTTTTTTATTAATTTCCACATAGGTTATCACTGTAGTTGAGCTTTTTATCACGAATGTGGGTTGAGTTGTCGAGGCCCGTAGGGCCAAAGCAAATAAACCACATGAGGGATAAAAAGGAACTTCCAGTGCCGAGGAGCATATTGTTTTTTTTTTATCAAAATCACGAAATTACAACATTTTAACCAACTTTTGTAGGTTATGTTGACGTCGGTTGACGTTTACCTATCGCCCAGCCGCCTACAAAAAGTCGTAAAACAATGGATTACTTCACTGCCCATTTCTCATATTTTAATGACGATTTTGACGTTCTTCACTGCCGATTTAAAAAATAGAAGTTTGTATACCAAGACACTGAATTGTAACTTTTTATCACAAATGTGGATTTAGTTGCCGAGGCCGTAGGGCCAATGCAAATTAACTACATGAGGGATAAATAGGAACTTCAGTGCCGAGGGGTACATTATGTTTTTTTTAAATCGAGAAATCGTGAAATTACAACATTTGAACCAACTTTTTTAGGTTATGTTTACGTCTGTTGACGTTTATCTGTCGCCCCGCCACCTATAAAAAGTCGTAAAACAATGGATTACTTCAGTGCCGATTTTTCGTATTTTAATGACGATTTGAAGTACTTCACTGCGATTTAAACATTTTTTTTTCGAATTCAAAGAAATGTCGAATTTCATTTTGGCTAGATTTCGTAATGGCATTAGAAAAAACAGCACGCTGATGTTATAAAAGTAATTTTTCCATGTTCGTGTAAAATTAATCCACTACCGTTGCATCGTTCGCTCGTAAATTAATGTTGAAAAACTCTCACTTTTCTGAACTTGTAGAACAATCTACTATTAAATACGCCTAACATGAGGCTGAATGACGAAAATAGGTAACTTACGTAAGTAATATACAGGGTGCAGCATTAGATTTCTTAATTGTTTGACAGCAAAATTCTATTTAGATTTTGTAAAGAACACTACATGGTGATCAATTGTCGCAACTTGAGCATTTTTTTTTGGCTCAGTTCGAAAAAAAGATGTTTACCCTTTACACGAAAGTGACATTTTCTGTCGCCTGTAAGGTTTCCGAAAATATACGTTTTGTTCCGGGTCAGTAATAGATTAACTAATTTTCATATAATTATTTTTGAATGCAGTTGAATACAAGAAATACTCTCATCATAAAATGAAACGTGTCATATGTATAAATCTGGACTAAAATGTAATTTCTCCCTTGCATGATTATTGATTACAATACGGCTGATTGAAATAAGAATTGGTACATTGGTACAAAAATAAGAGACATTTGCTCAAGCACGTAACAATGAAGTCATTTTTACATTCAAGAGACCTTTATAATTATCATGTGTTTAAAAAGAAATTACATAAGGTTGGCCATGGAAAATAAAACTAATGCCGACAGCAAGCTTTAGAGACAGGAATCTTTAGAATTTTCAATCACGATAACAGCGTATAATATAAACTTACAATAACAACAAAAGTAATGACAGTGGATGAATTCTAAAGCTTGCTGTTGACATTACTTTTATATTTCATGCCAATCTTTATGTAAATTCTTTTTGAACACACCGTGTAAGAAACGGGGAAAAATACTTATTTCATAAATTACTGTCAAGGTTTGACAAATGGAGCAGGTTGCTTTCATATTTTTACTTCAAATTTCAAAATCTTAACATCTTCAATAATACCTATTAATTTTACCAAATTTTTAATATTACCTATTGATTTTAAATTTAGGGTAATAAAATATCTGAAATTACATAAATTGGGTCCTACGCACGGTTCTTTTAAGGAAACTAAATGGAATTTTGTGTAAAACCATTACGAAGTCAGTATTTAAATGTCTGGTAATTAGCATGGTTTTGTATGTTTCGTCCGTCAACGCAGCACCCTATATAACGTAAAGACGTAATGTTGGCTGAGGTAATCGGAATTGTAAGACAGTCACGATTTTTATAAGACACTATTCCAGATTTTTAATAATAATCAAACCTAATATGCTGCAGCAGTCCGTATACAAAGCAGCATGTGACCCTTACAAGGCAAGAAAGCGATAAAGTATGGATAATTTACAAATGTTCATTGCAAGAATGCGGTAAACTCATGCGGTGTTTTTATATTGTATTAGTACTATACCCCATACTGCATTTTTGAGTCAATCAGGCGTGAAATTTCGCAATTAGGTACATTTCATTTATGTGTTTTACGCTGTTTAAATGTTATCGGATTTTGGTCGTTTAGTTCAATTACTCACTCAAAAACGTAATTGTCTGAACTTAACGCCTGTTACAGTATATCCCTATGCTAGTACATCATTTAAAAGAAGCAAATTGAAAGGAATAAATAATTATTATGAACCAATATCGTCTAATGAAGCTATTTTAAATTATATTTTTACCGTAGGTATTGTAATCTATAACGTACTTACCGCAAATATAGTTTTAGCGTCTTCAACAATAAATATTAGTTTCACTGTTACAACCTACGTATCACATCTACTACATACACGCACCAATGCACTCTTTACTCGTGATTCGTGAACGCGTCGTACAGAATGCAAATGTTGCACAAAAGTTGCTGCTATTCGATCGTCAGAGGAAATCATAAATTAGGCTTGGGGAATACCCTATCCCGATTTGTTTAATATGTAACTTAATAAGACCTTATTGTATTTTTTTGCGTTCTGGAAATTTAGCACTCAATCGAGGTCAGTAATTGAAATACCACAAAGTAATTCAATTACCTTCAGTAATTTCAATTACCACCGGTAATTCAAATACTTGTAAAGTAATTTAAATACTTCAGAGTAATTTCATTACACAAAAGTAATTGAGTAATTGAATGTAGTAATTAATTACTTTCAAAAAGTAATTTTCAAGTACTTTTTAACAAAAAGGGCAATTCCCAATTACAATTACCGCATTTTGAAAAGTAATTCAATTTCAAGGCAAATAAACAAAAAGGAATTTAATTAGTAATTTAATTACAAAGTAATTAATTACTGCCCAGCTCTGGGCGAGATTCAGGTGGGTATAGGTAAATATCCTATACCCTCTGATCTTCCACCTAACCTTGGATAGGGGGAATATATCTTTCGTCTTGGGGTGCCTAGTCTGGAAAGAGAGGGCTGCATTGGTTCTGGTAGATCACTCGTTGCACAAATGGGCCTTCGATATTGGATAGTCTACCGTTACTGAGAGAAGGGAGATGCCGGCTAGTTTGAAAACCGGTAGGATTAAACCAATTCAGGCGCAGTATCATCTTTACAACGGACACATCCTTTGCCCTTAGCTTCTTGATGTTGGAGCAGGCCAGAGCGCTAAAACACATAAAGCGGCGGTCAATGATGGGCCGTATATTGATCTGCTTTGGCAATGGAGATTTTGAGGCATCATGGCTTGAGTTATTTGTAGTTGAATTTGATTCTAAAATCTGAAGCCAGCGGTCGATTCTCAAAAGTATAGTTAATAGAGAATTAAAGGCACGGCACTGGTGATGACTGTAATCATCTGTGCATAGAAAACGCTGAACTCGTGGATTGAGTGAGAGACAAATGTCGGCGCAAAAAATGGTAAAGAGTAGAGGGGCGAGAATGTAGCCTTGATGGAACCATGCCCTTGGAAGGACGGTTTTAAAATGATACCGAGGACTGTCATCTCCTGTTGACGTTATTAGATTTTTTTCTTTAAAAGCAAATCAGTTTCTGAACGCTTTAGGCTAAATAAGTCTCTGTACGCTTTCAGATAAGTTCGCCAATACAATAGTCGAATGGGTCACACTGCCGCTTGTAACGATTCAACAGTTTCTAGGTCCCTGCAAAGGGCTGTCTAAATTTATATTTCGGGTAACTCTAATCGGAGGCAAGGTTCGATCAAACTCAAATATATACAACCAGGCAAACACCAGGATATTTACCACAGAAAGATATGTTATGTTTAACTACATGTACAAAAATAAGTAATTACTTGATGTAAAATGAATTGTATATTGTGTAAATAACAGTTTCGCCTGGGGCGTCGGGTTTTGTTACTTTCTAGTGAGCTGCAACCTTCCTGACACTGGTGTGCGGCAGGCGGGCACGGAGGGTTATTGAATAAGTTCCTCGGGCAATTGCGGAACGCACCTGTTTGGCGGCAAGGGACTGATTATTGGTAGCGCTAACGTCCTGGCTGGGTAACCTTCAAATCACAGTTTTGTTTTGTGTTTATGGTGCTAGAATCACATGTAAAATCACTCTGATCTATAAAATCCTGCACCTCAGTGTCAATCTAGGAATTCCCGCGGGCCTGTTACTTGTCCTAGAAGTTCACAGCGTATCCGTTGGAGTGACGGCGGTGCGAAATTCGGCCTGGTTTTCTTACTTCAATTTAAGCGGGCCGCGGACATTGACTTCCCGGCCACTTGCGAAGAATTTACCCCGCGGTCGATTCCACAGGCGAGTTCGAAGGTCCGGCTTCGGTAAAACGCCTCTAAACGTTCCGAGCGAGCCCTTCACTTAAGGTTACGCATGGGTTACAGAGTTTAATGTACATTTAGGCGGCTCGTGTAATTTGGATTCCTATGAATCCTGTGATTAAATAGTTTTGGGACAATTATGGTGGCGGATTGTAATGCGAGCTTTTAAGTGCTCGGAAAGCAATCTAGGAGCCGGGAACTTGCGAACAGTCGCCGTCTCAATCTAGCTTCAGGTCAGGTCTTCAGGTTAATAGATCAGGAGTCGGGCACTGCGAACAGTCTCTCCCTCAATCTAGCTTGAGGTCCGGGATTCACGTTAATACGCCAGGAGTCGGGCACTGCAAACAGTTGCCGTCTCAATCTAGCTTCAGGTCAGGTATTTAGGTTAATAAGCCAGGAGTCAGGTACTGCGAACAGTCGCCGTCTCAGTGTAGCTTCAGGAGAAGAGTTTGGGATAAAGGTAAGTCCGTGGACTGGACTAGACAGGTAATCTCAAGTCAAGCAGACTGGTCGCTGAATCTGATTTTATATCCTTTGCGTCGTGTTATCAAAGCAGCCACTTCATACATCCTTAGATGGGAGGCGGCGCGAAGGTCGACTCTTCGTAGTTTTGCGCATTGCGGGCCCGAGTTTGTTATCACTTGTTCGATGCAGCCCGTGATAACGCTTGAATAAGCGAGGCATAAATTTAATACATTTTTAATGTTCATTTATAAATTTATACAGATGCTAGCCCCTTGGCTAGAAATTCTCTGTGTTGTGGCAAACTACAGCTGCCGTTACGCCTCCCACTGGTGCGAGACAGCACCACTTAAGCTGCTACAGGAGGGGGAGACTCGACTTCCCGATGAGTTCAACCGCGCAACTTCACTTAAAATCAGCTTCTGAAAGAGTTCGAACGTGTACCCTGTGATTGGCACTCGGCGGCTTCGAGCCGAGGGCCGCGATTTTAGAATTAGCCTTTGGATTAATTTGTGCGTCAGGACTTTACTCATAACCAGCTACTGAATGAGTTAAGATGTGAATTTCGGTAGTGAGCTAGTGTAGCCAAACATGAACCGGGGCAGCTTTAAATGTTGGAGTATTGTAAGTTAAAGCAGGCCTTAAGTTAATCTGAGCATCGCGCGATATCAAGTGCAGTGCCGGTTGAACGCGCAAAGCATTACTCGAAAAGTATTGTAGTGTCACGCTAATTACTGACATTGTGCGTTAAACTTGACATGTCCTGAATATTTGCGATGCCGAGAGCAGTCGTGAGTTCGAAATGTGTGGCAGTTGTTAACAAAGTTGTGAATAAAGGTCCCTGTTTGTCGTTGATGCAATGTGTAGAAGATACTGTGGGAAAAAGGAGTACTTAGTGTTGTTGTCGTGGCAGTTTTCCAGTTGTGTATGGCCAATTCCGGATCTGTACGTAGCCAACTTTTACGGAAATCAAAATGAGACACGTGTATGTTTCCTTTCTTTCGCTTAGCGGGTTCAACAATATGCTAGAAGTCAATCCAGAGCGTTTATACGCGTTTAACTAACGTCGTATCTGCACCATGTGTCCACAGCGGCCCAAAGCGAAATCTGGGATGAGTCTAACGCATTTGAATAGCATCCCCTATCGAGGCCAATTTTAAAAATCAGGTATACAGCTGGAACTTATATAATAAGGTGTTTACCAGAATACGCATGTCACACTGGGTGGGTAAACTAAAAAACGTTCACTTAATTAGCAACTAACTATTGCTTAATATCTGTGCGTTGGCGTATGTTTCTGTGTAACGTTGCAATATATATATATATATATATTGGAATGGTACTGTCTAATTAAGGTTGTAATCTGTTGATAAGGGTACCACGCAAATATATTTTTGTATTCATATTATCAAATCTTAGGTTGATTAAAAGTGACTTGTAAATTGATAGCTAAAATAAATAGTTGTATGCCCTTTATAATATCTTGTTTATCTGCACCTAATCAAATAAAAACGCTAGCTCAAATTTCGGCCAAGCAATTGCTCGTCTCGGTTAGGTGCACCCTGAATGCATAATTTATTAAAATTCGATAAATACGGATCTGTTCTCCGCATTAGTTTAAACGCGCACAATCGAAAATCTGAAATTAGGTCAAGTGTTAACCAAGATGGATGTCGTTTACAAAATTGCGTCTATTGACTGATAAATATCGTTTAATGGATCAAAGTCCTATCGGTAATTTGAATTAGGCTGTTTTCCCGGCACTAATTTGTCTTTTGTTTCAGCTCTTGCGGGCAGGCTATTTCATTTGGTTTTACAGCGTCGGTTTTTTGGAAAAACATAACCTCAACTTCGATTATCGCAATTTCCGGTTCTATGGCTTTTACTTGATGTTTAATATGCCTAGAATCGGCTTCCTCAGGTCGTATGGTAAGTTTCAGGCTTCTGTTTGAATTCCCTGTTTTCTTTTCACACATTTTTAAGTTCATATGCTGTGTACTTTTCCGTACTTCCTTTAACCCTTGCCTTTTGATTCTTACGGTTTCCTTCAAATTCTTGAATGCCTTCATTCTTATCTGCTCGTTGCATGTTCATAAGCTTATCTATCCTTCAATTACCTTTCTTATAAAACCCTGATTGGATTTCACTAGTAAACTGTGCCTGAATTCTACGCTTCATTCCCTTGCGTTTGCGATCCATCTGGTAATTATTAAATTTCATTCGGCTTGGCATTTACTTTAGCACAAACCTAATCAATTAACTGAACTTATATCCAATTTGGATCCCTTTGCGAATAGAGCTTTGCTTACTGCGTTCATTAATTAATTGTTCTGCAATTACTGGCATCTCATTACAAATGTATTCATTCTGGCAAATTCAAATTTTAGCTTTGCAGTTATATAAAATATCTCACTCTAAGCTTTCACGAAATGTCCATTAATTTGGCAATGCTAACAGAGTTGACTGTTAGGGATTGAAACCATAGCAATATATGTATATATATAGGTGTGTGTGTGTGTGTGTAGGATATATGTATTAGGCCTTTTGTCAAGGTTTACTATTGTATGCAAACGCAGTTCGAGGTGGTGCACTTGAAATTTGATGTTTTATTTGTACACTCAAAGTTTATTATTTTAAGTAGAGATGAGCTTTGAATTTTGTAAATGTGTGCGTAATGGTAGTTACACTGTAGAATGTGTTCGGTAGTTCCAGTCGTTCAAAAGTTTAACACACTCTATTTGATATATTTTGGCTTTCTTTGAGTAAAACCATCAGCTTTTCAAATACTAAGGACCTTTCAGGATCGTCAAATTTAAAAGTTATGTTTAATATTTGAGCAAACAACTGTGGAGTAGAGTATAATGTATAAAATGGAAGTTGCACTTTAATAGTTAAAGCAATTAAACCTTTAATTGACAAAGACGTAGGTATTTTTGCACCATACCCAATCCGCTTCGGTCGTGAACGGAATGGATTTATCGAGCTAAAGGTTGATTTTTTCACGGTGAGTCCTTGGAATTTTACCATTTTGACTATCTTGAAACAGAACTGAACTTCGCGAGTACGGTAGGTCACGTCTTTCAACTAGGAAGCTTGGAAGCGAAAACCCTCTCAAAGATTTAGGTTTTCAGAAAGTTAAGGAGGGATACGGAACGATAAGACGAGGAAAGGTTGGGCCTTGCGGTTTTTTAAGTAAAAGGAAAATGGCCAGAACAAAGACAGGAGTCGAGACAAGACGTCAGGAGTGTGCGGCAACTTAAAAAAGTTGAGGCCTTTTCCGAGGGCAGTGTACTTATCGAAGGCCAGTCGTTGAAAACCCTCTTTTCTGCAATAGGACGGAGAAGGATGATATCAAACATGATCGGAAGTGAGGGGATGACTAAAAAATGCTGTTGCTTCCGGTAGTGACTTGATGAACTTTATGGTAGTTGTCGTGGAAGCAGTTGGGGTCATTCGGGATGCGGTGGACCTGCCTAGGGTGTCAGCGATGATTTCGAACTATCGCTGGTAGTCGGATACAACTACGCTATGATGGTAAAGTTCAACTTTTAATAGCGTCGTTGTTCTGTGAGGGTTTTCAGCTTCCTCTAGAGTCTAGAGTACCGTCTCCTGGCGGTAGTCGATACTGAAATCTTGTGGTTTGAAAGCGGACTCTGGTGTTGCGGCGGTTTTAATCTGCTTTGATTTGAGGGCCCCTGGTACGAATGAATTGGGGGTGCAGAAGCCATGATGTTGGTGGATGCTACAAAGAGAAGGCAGTCGCTAGTGACGGTATTGTAAATGTTGGCATCTGCGGCAAAGTGTGGTACTGTAACCAATATGTGGTCGATAGAACAGTCTAGATGTTAAATGAAGGAGTAGGCTCGATTGGGGAGTTTGAAGAGATCCAAAAGAAAAAGGCAGTTGGCAAGACGGACTTTGTTTTTGTTGATAAACAAGAAATTTCGAAATGTTTCTTCAGCTCTAAAAAAGGAACAATCTTATTTATTAAAGTAAAGCAAGCGTCCACTATTTTTTAAACATAAATATAACAAGTAGGAATTAAAAAAGGGCGGATGTGTTGGTGAAAGATACAAAAAGCTATAAAAGTTCTTGACACTATGATAACATCAAAAAATATTATTGGCGTACTTTGTGTTCAAACGCAAATCGCATATTTAAATAAATATTGGATATCTAATGAAATGTATACGTTGTGTCGCAGTCCTAAATACTAAGGGGATTCAAGTTAGTGGTCCAGGTTGTATATGAAAAGAACTGAAAATTTTGGAACGCCATTTTTATTGTTATATAAAACTACACCGTTCTCTAATTTGTATAAAAGATGTTATTAATAGACACCGTCATTGTAAATCTCAGCCACAAATACAAAACAGCTATACGTTTTAATCGCTGCTGAAGTAGCTACTAACTCAACTCAGTAAATTTAGTAATCTAGAGCAATTGTGTTTAGAGTCCCTAAGGCTTTTCCTGCTCTAAGTTATCTAACTTTCCTTAGTGGGAAGTGAAAGGTGGCTGAACCTTTTAGACACCTCGCACAGTTACGGAAATTCGTATGGATACTCGATGGTAGCATAAGTTTTTGAGCAGATCTGCCTGCAAAACATGCTTGAGCATTATATTGTAAAATCAGTGGATATGATTTGACTTAATTTGGTAAAATAAGAGCAGATATTCAAATTGTAAAGCTTGCTTAATGAAATTTGGTAATAAAAAGAAATAAATCTTAGTATGTTACTTATGTTTTAATTTTAAGGTTCTTTGAAATCGAATGTAGGAAATCATAACGTGATATTTCCCACATCTTTTTATAACTGGATAAATGAAAATACAATAAATAGATTCGTTTTTAATTTTTGAAAGAAAAAGTAAAAACTGGAAAATAAATAATTATTAAGCAACTCGTTTGTTAAATAATTACTACGGCCGTGTAGGCTATTCGTACTCGTATAAGAAAATATTTCTCCTAAAACTTATCGTTAAATATTATTAGCAATATTTGTTAAATAAGGTTTATTATTAAAATGAAAATTTACATTAGAAGAAAGTTGTAGCAATAAAATTTAAAATTCTGAAAAGGAAATTCCATGTAAAGCCTACAAAAGGAAAACAAATCTACCTAAGGCATTTTCAGTAACGGTAATATTTCCACATCAACCTTAATGTAGTAATTACTTGCGCATCATAAACATTTACAGTATTTCATGTAGCACCTGTTTTATTTCACATACACGTACCTTCAAATCGTCAAAAATAACGGCACAGGATCTCCCTGGCCTGCAGCAGAATATAATTTTTTGTACTTGTCTCCAGCCATCTTTTTGCTATGATGTTACGTATCTTTGGATACCTTCCGTAATGTAATTTTTAAATTTGTAATTACGAAAAGTCATTTTATGGCCAATTACAATGAACACACCAGTTATATATATTCTCGGAGTGCATATTTAAGTGCTTCTGTTTTCTTTTAAAACAGACCACCTATGCAGAAATCCACCCTACCGTTCCGTTTTACTGCAAAAACATATTGAATGAAAATAAAACATGATGAAATTAAGTTTAATAAAATATAATAGATTGTAGTAAAGTGTAATCGAAATATAATAACAGAATAATAATAATAATAACTGTCTTTATTCTTCCCACCATACAAATTCAGAATTTAAAAGCAACACATATTTCTTTAAAGGTATGCATTGTGATCTGAGAAAAACATTATGCGGTTACAGAAAAGCCGAAATCTCTTAACTTAGTAAAACGAAATCGCATCAAACTTAATTTAGTGTATAAAAATTTATCGAATGTATTATATATATTACTATGTATATTATACTTGCGGATATTATTTATTATTTAATTTTGTCTAAAATAAATGACTATATCTCATCCTAGCAAGTATTAACTTGATCTGTATACATTATTGGAATACATTGCTTTCAACTTCATTACCGTGGTATTGTTTTTAATAAACAGTTTGTATAATGCTGATTTAACTACTGGGATCGCTAGAATACTAAATATTATTTAACTAATGGGAACTAAATTCAAATACGGTGATCCAACCTCACAATAGGCAAAACAAGTTCACTATTATTCGACAATTATCTGTGATTAATTGCCTAAGCGATTACAATTGCAGTAAGTAAATACAAGTCACAAACAAAAACACTCAGAGGACGCTTCTGCGGGAAGTGCACATAAAGCCGACGCCAAGCTTGGAATTCACTAAATTCAATCTTTTAGGATAAACTTTCTTGACCTTTCTGTTGCTTTTCTAATGGAAATTAGGGCTTAACTCAAGCCCATTGAAAGTCCCACGATGTCGAGACCCCTCTTTATCTATTGGCCTACAGATAGAAGCCGCTGAACGCCCTGTAGAACAACTGTAGCTCGACCGCTGCGAAAAACGCAAACATAATACAGCGACGCCTATAATTGGCCTAACGGCTGTTGGCTGAGTACCAAAATAAATAAAATAAATAAAAATAAATGTTCGTTAAACAAAGCTCTATTTTTAATCTTAATAAAACAATATACTATTTGTTTATCCTGCTGGCGCATAAAACGCCTGCTTCCTGCAGTGCTTATCCGGGGTATTGGCGATACACATGACTGTTATTTTGTAGCTTACTGTTCTAAATGTTTGAGTAGTTGCAGTGTGGAAGCAATTCCTTACATTCTTCAGCCAAGAAATATTACACCTTCCAGATCCTCTTTCTACTCTCCTTTGGAGTATCAGTTGTAAGAATTCAAATAGCTCTGGATGCCACATTAGTTTCTCAAAATACTCAAACTGTTTTCTTTTGCTAGTTTTGACAATTTCAATATCTTCTTTTATTTTTCCTAAAACTTCGTTGTTTGTTACAAAATTCAGTTCAATAAATTCTCATTAAGCGTGTATAGACTAACATTTGTAAGGCTTTCATATTGTGACATTAGTATTCAAGATGATTACTTTCGCTTATTAAACATAAAAATGATACCAGTTAATTCACTATCAGATTACATTTTATTCACAATTGAAACCGATTTCTGATACTAATCGATTCACAATTTCCCCTTGCCATGAACCGAGTAGCCCAAGAGTCCACTTTGGATCACACTGCAATCACAAAATTCCAACACTTTTTGAAAGTTGTAAAAACATATCAAAGGATCCTTTATCTAATAGACTTGTCCGGGACGCTGTTTCAGCAGCCAAACCGTAAGAGATAGAGAAAAAAGTTATATGTTTGGAATGGTCATGTCAGGTCTGGAACAGAATTTCAGTCACGTGACACTTCCGGTTTTCGAGAAAACACGTGTTTTCCGTCCGTCCGGGACGCTGGTCCGTCCGGGACGCTGTTTCAGCAGCCAAACCGTAAGAGATAGAGAAAAAAGTTATGAAAGTTATATGTTTGGAGTGGTCATGTCAGGTCAGGAACCGAATTTCAGTCACGTGACACTTCCGGTTTTCGAGAAATCACGTTTTTATTTATTACCGTTCTATTTGAAAAACGGTCTTTTTTGTTTTATTAAATGAGACATTTGTCTCACTGGTTGCTAGTATAATCCGAATAAAGAATCTTGAAACATTGTTCTCTTGGGTTTAGCTTCTCTGTTTATTGAGAGGTGGTATTTAGCGCTAATTAAAATCAGTTATTAAGTCGGTTATCCAGGAATTGTCTTAAGTTTCCAGCTATTCCTTAGTAAATGTTTGGTTGCCTAGCCGCATTTTTCATTACTGTGTGGATTTATGAAATCCTTGAAGCAATGGTATGCTATGTGATTGCTGAAAAATAAATCGTCAGTATGATTTCCGGCAGCCAATTTAGGGGCTGATGGGGTGAGATTGCTTTTTGGGCTGCGCATGTGATCTCCTGAAGTTTTAGTTGCTGTTCAAGTAACGAAGAACACGTTACTCCAGGTTTTGTTTATGACAAATGTTTATGCGAGAAAATACTGAAGCGGATTGAAAACCCTTGTAATAGGCCTTCTTGTGGGGGTTTTCGCTTTCGAACGTAATTAGACGTCTGTGCAAATAGTGGTTCCCGCCATTGGCTTTCTCTGGTTTCTATTACTCATGACAGTTGGATTACGTATACGTGTGTACAGCATTGCGATGAAAGTCGTACTGCTTATGCTCTTCAGCCAATTTATTTAATTTTGTCACAAATAGGACTTTGTACATATTTTACTTTCACAACAATTAAACCTAAGATATAAGTTAAAATAAAACCCCGAAGCTTCCACGAGGTAATTTTTTTTATAAAAAATAAAAGCTTAGAATTAACTACACATCAATACGAATAGATTAAGATATACAGAATCATGGGCTTATCGCTTTCATAATTGGTATTCGAATTCATGTGTGTAACATTTCCCAGATTTGCTTTTACCTTTTCGAATATTACGATTGCACAAGAATTATGTGCTTTTGGAGCTGATTGTAGAGTCTGTAGAGTCATATATAGTGTAAATAAGTGTTTCCTTTATTTATTGTTTTATGAAACACAAATATGATTAAGGAATTTACACCAACACCTGTAGGTTTTCTGGTTTGAACTGTCTTGAACCAGTTGCGTTTCCGGATAATCCACTCCATTCTGCTTAGGAACTAGTTGATAAGCTCTGCTACTCTGCGAGACAATTCCTGAACCACCGCATTATGGCTTAATGAAGCAACACTGGAAATTATTTAAGTACAGCAGAGTTTACAAAGTTTATCGGTGTTTAGAGATTCCACAACACATCTTTAGTTCGAGAAATACAATACTCACATTTTTTATGGTCACCTGGTAACAGTTTTACATTGCTAGATATTATATTTGTTACTTCTTTAAAAATATAGGACATGCTAATAAATTATGAATAAACATTTGTTTATTCATAAATGGAACGAATTCTTTTTCATGGAATAGGAAATATAGCAATTTCTAAACTCAAATAAATCCTGAAGCAGGTATGATAAAAATATCATATCTATGCCATCAAAAGTGATTACTGAAATATGGAAATTACCAAGTTCAGTTGTTAGATATATAACGCTGCCACCTAAACTAATGTGCGTTGATTTAAAGTTATTTCGAAAAGTATCCGCTGCTATTTGATTACCATAATTTATTCTTCATTATTATGCATATTGTAGCTAAGGTTACTATTCCTTTTATTTTTGACAAACGACCAAAACAAAACTGGTTCTTGATTCCTTCCTTCTACGGTACTTAGGTATTGTTGATAGGTGACATTAAGTAGCTTAAATTTTGTTTTGTGTCGTAGTTTTATGCCAAGAATAATATACTAAGAGCAGTCGAAGAAGCTATAGATAAAAGATGAGTTAATGTAAATGCAGTTAGAAAAACTGATAGTTTTCCACAGAAATAAAAGATAACTGAGAAATGCGCACACACACAATATGACGTTAGTGCCAGCCAAAATTAGTATTATCAATCATAATAATGCTTTCAAATTTGTACATAGCAAAAATCAAGCATTTGAATTTATTGTGACCGTTGATTGAAGATAAACCAAAGAGCCTAGTGTAACGGTCGATTTTGTGTCACCTTGACACATAATATACGCCTTCGTATTCAACCATTATTCTGCCAGTAATAAAACTAAACTGTATTTCTTCCATTGTAGTAATTATATTAAAACGTATTGTGTATTTAAAACCTACGAGTGTCGCGCGTGAGTTTGTGAGCGCAAACCATTTAGTTGTTGACTGCGATTATTAATAGAACAAAGCAAGTTATGCTCGGGAGTAGAGGCCCGGGGGGAGTCGCTTGGCAACAAGCGAATGTGCGTAACGTCCGAAACAAAATGGACGCTACGCGCAGTATTATAAGTGCCAGCTTAAGGAAGCATTTCCGAAACACAGCAATTCATAGTCAGAAGCGGGTATTCCGCCTGCCATTCGAGCTTCAAGGAAGCCAGTTAACTTTGCCAACACATGGAGCTGATCTCTTGGCCATCTTGCTACGAAATAAAGGCAAGTTTACGAATGAATGTACAGCTTAGGATAATTGGGAAACCCAAAGACGTAATAAGGAATTAACTGCTATTGCCACGCATAGTGCAGTAGTTGCAACGAGCCAAAACGCGGCCAAAGGTGAGAGCAAACGGAGTTAACTAGCATGCAAAGGGTAATCTAAATTAACAGCAAAGTAGAGCATAGGGCACGGGAAAAACTGCATTACAGTTTACGGTGCCCAACGTAAGAGCTAACTAAAAGTTCATTACACCAGCAATGCACGACGACGCGTACAGCAGCAGAGTTCGCGCCATACTTTTCAAATTCTCCTAGAAAATAGTCCAGATAAATAAGATATAAGGCGAAGGCACCTAGGCTGCGAAAGATACTTTGATTACGCAGCCCATCTAGCCATCTTTAATTAGAAGAGCTGCTAAGTCCTCTGGTTCTAGCTGAAGCCGATAGTCCGAGATCTAGTTCAGTACGAAAAAACCGTCCAGAACAGTAAGAGACTTCGGTCTCTAGACCCCACCTAGAAAACCTTTTCAGAACACCCGACCCCGAACCGAAAGCCTCCTAGCATATTTGTTTGGTTTGGTCAGTTCCAGTATCTACAAATATTGTGCTGAAGCCGCTCTCCAGGACTTGTTCGTAGGTTTAGTTGTTCTTCTCTGTGTCCTTATGAGTGAGTCTTCCAACCATGGATCACGTAAATGACAATAAAAATCTTCAAAGGAAACCGTGGCAGAAATGCAGATACGCAGATTTCTGCGTGTTAAGGACACATCAAGTCGGTTCACTGCCAGAAAGAATTAAGGGCACCACCTACCTGTGCAAAGACACTTCCAGTCCCATGGAGAGGTCCCGGGCCACACCAGAGGAAACCACAGCTACCGGTTCGGCATCATCAGCTTCGCCGCAAGTCTCGGCGAATAGCCTTGCCGACGCTTGGAGTTTTATAAGGTAAAAGTAAGTATATCGCGGCGCTCCGGCGGCCATAACATGCAAAATAGGAATCTGGCTCCCTTGCCTGTTTGGCCTGTTTTTACGTTTCTAAGAAGAGTGTGCAGCAACAAAAATACAAAATAATACACAAAATGAGTGCTCCATGGGATTGTCTTAAAAGATGATGTACATCAGAGGAGCCGCCTATTAGATTCGCTTGTTCACACCCTCATTCAACGCCCAATCGGAAATGGAAATATTTTCACAATATGAAATTACCTGTTAAGCTTAAGGTTAAAGCTTAGAAAAATTCTATTTTTCCAGGAACCACATATGGTAGAAAAAACGTCAGTCCTGGCTATGAAATCAGCAAAATGTAAGCTTATAAAAAAGCCATAGAAAGAAATTATTGGAAATATTATTTAAGTCATAAATCAACGAAGTAGGTGATAGAAGAAAGATCGACAATATGAAAAAGGTAATATAGTCCCTATGCATAACCTGTGTTGGTAATTTTGTTAAAAACTGGCATGTCTGATAAGGAGAGCTGTTCAGATCACAGATACATACCCTTTGGGGTTTCTGGATTAAAGTGTTTAACAAAAAGTACCGTAACCCTTGCAGAGCCGATTGGAAAGCCTATAAGGATGAACTGGATCGTAATCTGTGGAGAACAGTCAAAACGATAAATAACCAACAAGAGTTAGAAATTACTGTGGAGCAGCTGCCAGACGCAGCCATTTCTGCCTTAATGACCACTGATCCTTCATTGTAAGGAACACCAACTGAAAGGTTCTTTGATAAAATAATGCATCAAGAGAGGACTGGCAGATTTCAGGAAAGGGAATCACTTTTGACAAAGTCAAATAGGCAATAGTTTTCATTTGAACCGTAAAAATCTCCGGGACCGGACGGAATTTTTTCAGTCATGCTCCAGAAGGGTTCGGACCTATTAACTAGTTACTAGAATTTGCATGGCATTCCAGGACTAGTTTAGCGCTAAATCCGATGCTTAGAATATGGAGACTAACCAGGGCGGTTTTCATACCAAAGACTGGTAGGGCGAGCTATTCTCAGCAAAGCCTTTTCGTCCCATTAGTCTTTGCCATTTGGACATAAGACAATGGATAATCTGCTAGACACGCACATTAGGGATGGTATTTTGGTAAATACTCCTCTCCACCAAAACCAATTTGTAGGATTATCTACAAAAATACCGCTCCACCATTTTGTTAGAAGGGTGAAGAGGACGCTGGAACAGATTCTTCTAGGTGCTTTTCTAGACATAGAAGGGGCATTTGATAACATATCTTTCAGGTCAATTACAACGACCCTATAATATCGTGGGCGAAAGGAGACCTGCTGCAGGTGGATAGACTGCATGCTGAGAGGAAAGTGGTCTAGACATTACTGCTGGATGAAAGCGTAGCATTTGGGTGGCAGAAGGGTCCCCAGGAAGTAGTTCTCTCCCCCATGCTATGGAACCTTGTCATTGACGAGTTTACGAGAGTTCGGCAGTGAAGTGTTCTCTCCTTTAGGATACGCTGACTGCTACTATGACAAGGTTGTCATAGTAGTAGAAGGGAGAATTGCTGACATAATCAGGGAGCGTATGCAAGGGGCAGTGAACGTTGTATCCTGGTAGACTGAAAAGAAGGGCCTTTGAGTCAGTCCTAAGAAAGCCACCACTAACACCATTTACACGAAGAAAAGAACTGAGTACTTGAAATCCTTACTCATTTTCATTGAAGGAACTGCTTTGCTCGGAGAGGTAAAGTACGTGGGTGTCATAATGGACTTCAAACTAACCTGGAATCTACACACTAGCAAAGTTATTACAAAATCGGAAACTACGTCAGCAATAGTTATACGGACGATAAATCTAGGGGTCTCAAACTAGGAATGTTGTAATAACTATACACCAAATTGGTCAGACCAGCTATTATGTATGTGGCCCCTAGTGTGGTAACCCAAGGTCAAGCAAGAATCCACCGAACTAGCGCTAAGCAAGATACAGCGGCTTACATGTCTTGGCATAACAGCGGCAATAAGAATAACACCCACTTCTGCAATGGATACTTTTGTAGGCCTCCCATTCTTCATATAGGTAGTAATACAGGAGGAGGTAATATTGGGAAATTATAGATTGTAAAAATCATTGTAAAACTTTCGTTTAGGTACAGAACACACGAGTTTAGCTGGTAGCATAGAGAGTGATCTATTTGAAATGAAGATCGACTATATGACTTCAAAATATCGTTTAAGGTCACTCTTCGAGGTTATAATTAAAGATGGTAAAGAGTGCAAAACAATCAAACAGGATAAACCTCCTGGATGCTTGATCTGGTACATGCATAGTTCTAAGACTGCGACTGGTGCTGGGTCAAGAATTTATTGCAAAAGACCAAAACGGAAGCTGAAATTTTCACTGGGTAGGCACGCGTGCATATTTTAAATAAAAATATACGCAATAATACAGTGTATGCGAGAAAACAAACGGAGACTTATAAACGTAAGCGGATCTACATAATGTCAGATAACGAGATGGTTCTGAAGGCTCTGTCGAATAGCAAGACTTCTTCGACACTGGTATGTGAGTGCCTATAGGAACTCAATCACTTGGCAGAACAGAATGTCGTGAGATTATTCTGGGTACCAGGTCATTGTGGCATAGACGGCAATGAGAAAACCGACGAAGTAGCAAGGCAGGGATCGAGTGAGGCTTACCTTGGCTCAGAACCAGCCTTAGGAAACTCAACATAAAATATATTGGATTGATAGACCAGGACACAGCCACAGTAAGGCATTAATAGCGGTTCTTGCAACAAGAGAACTGCAGAACTACTTCTCATGGTTAGCAAACAACTGAGGATCGTCACAGGTCTACTAAGAGCACATGCGACTGTTAAGGAATACCTGCGAAAGGTCGGAAAATAAAATGAACACCTAACTTGTATGATATGTTTTTCGGACTTTTTCCACTGTCTAGGGTGTAAATCACACAACGTTTCGGGAGTTTTGTTCTACTCCCGTCTTCAGGTGTTCCTGGTTAGTCCTGAGAAGGACTTATATTCTACGTTTTTTCTCCGTAAATTTGTGCCTCCCCCGGGGTTTGAACCCGGGACCGCTGATCGCTAGTCTGCCACTCTAACCACTAGGCCACCAGGGCGGTTGTGTGATTTACACCCTAGACAGTGGAAAAAGTCCGAAAAACATATCATAATAGACCACTGCCAAAAAATGACATTCAGAGAAGAACCTAACTTGTAGATTTTGTAATACGAAAGCAGGAACTGCAATACAGATACTGTGTGCCTGTGATGCGTTGTGAAGAAAAAGACAGCGCATATTTGGTCAGCCTACTATGGAATCGAAGGACTTTGCTATTACACTCCCGGTGAAGGACCTAATATTCCGATACAGGGAACAAAGAGAATAAACAAGAAGCAATGGAATACAAAAACTTGACAACAAGTTTACATTGATGCAGATGGCATAAAACACAGAAACTTGCAAAAATATGAGGAACGCCTTTATCCAAAAGAAGAAGTCTGAAGAAGAAACAATACTATCAAACCGTTACGTTCGTATTTTATACATAAATAATGTGTTCGTATTGAAACGCCACCATTAAATCATAATCGACGTTTGAATCTCTCGTACGCTCGTAGAAGCGAGTGATAAAAACAAAATCACAGCGCTGCGCGAGTTTGCGTCCAGCTATCTACAACGTAACTTCACCTGGACTGCACTAGGAAATGTCTCAAATAGTGAGAGGACTAAAAGGGCATAAAACTAAGATGCCGGACAGCTGAGATCACTTGTGTCCAGCACACAGCCACTAGTTCTAAGTTCCACAATCTCCAGCTAGAGCAGACTTGAGTCACGCTTTCCCATTCCAACACTCCCGGCCAGTCTCGCTTGATACGGCCAATCGAGTTGCCACCAGTACGCCACCTGAGTTCACGGACCTACCAGAAAAAGCTTTCCAAAGCCAACCTTTCTCCTGACCGGCTCTGGAGAGCCGATCTCGGCAACAGAAAAATTCCTATAAAACCAGGCCTATACAGTTCCTTTGGAGCACCGATCTCAGTATCAGAAGAAACCCCTGATAAACCAGCGCCCTCGATTGCCTTTGCCGCGATGATCTCGGCAGTGAAGGTCCTCATCCACTACGACTACCAGCCCGCCCTATAAGAACACCGCCAAAGAGCACTTCGCGGCCTCCAAAGGGGCCTCCACGAATATATTGATTACTGCTTGATAAGCGCAATTTAAGCCACATCCAGTAATTAAACGCACAGCTTATGTCGAGAAGCACCTTCTTCGACACCGACGACGTCCTGCATTTAACAACCCGAAATCATTTCATTTATTGTTTATGTTGTAACTATGTTTTATAGTTAAATATAGTTTATAAACATGCCAAGTTATATGACAACCAACATACAGAATCTTTCTAACTTAAACTTTGTGTAAACGAAATATGGCAGCCATAGGAAAAACCTTAAGTATCGTATTTACAAAATAAAAGCCATCTTGAAGAATCTCAGAAGTGGTAAATTCTACATAAATATTTTTTTAGACTTAGGCTAAAATATATTACAGAAGTTCTATCACCTGCCGTTTTTGAACCCAATTGAAAGTTGACAGCCTGCATAAATATTGATTTAAGGTAGTATTCTGAGGGTGCTAAACATAAGACCTGCATCTTTAACTTTTAAACACCTACTTCCTCATGGTTTACTTTGAGGAATATATGTTAATGATTGCCGAGAAGAGCAATTGAAATTTAGTAGAAGACGCGAAACCCCCATTCTCATATTTCCACCACTAAAAACAATGGTTCAAATCAAACCGTGGAAATATAGCAGTTTTATAAAGCAATTGCAGCACCATAACCCTTTATTACCCTCGCAGATATTTCCTCAACTTACATTTCTCCAGATTGCCGTGTTATTTGAGCAAGCGTAAGGGTTATCGGCAAGGCGTACTCGGGGAAAGTAACAGGTACGAAGGTGAGTTCATAATGAGAGTCGTTAAATCTAAACAAGGCAATAAGCTGAAAAGTTTCTCCCTTAGCCGAAATTAAGCTCGGGCCTCATTCTTTCGTGCCTCCCTCTAATTTTTCCGATTTGCAGTCTGAATGTGCTTCTAAATTGCAACATACCTACTTCATTAACAGTTTCCTGCATCTCAATTTGCTTGCGTGGGCAAATTTTGACCTATTTAGCTCGCAATCCTAGGGCGACAGCAGACACTGAAAGTGCCTTTTAACGCAATTATTTATTTATGAATATTATCTACACTAATAACAACTGAAGATCAAAGCCAACTGGCGAACTGAATACACCAGAAACATTAATAGTTTAAATATTTCAGGCCTGTCGTTATTTCGGATTTCGCTAGTGTAAACGAAGCTAGCAAAGCTACAGCGAGTGTTGCCAACCGAATGAGACGGCAGACGCCGTATTAACGGCGAGCACTCGCAATAATTTCTATCGTTAATATTGGAGAGCTACTTCGCAGTTTAGTAGCTGTTTGCAAATATTCAGCGAAACGTGCAGGACACCGTTGTTTCAATTGGATATGTTCATTCAGGATTTAATAGAAGCGCTTGATAATTTAGTTTATAGAGGCAAATATTGATGTTATTTTTTATATACCTACAGAATTGCACATACCATAAACAGATTTTTTCGAGGTAACATTGTTTCTTTGCTTATTAATTATCATTTATATTTTGCATCAAAGTAATTATAGATAATAAGATGTCAAGAATATAAGATACAAAAGTACCAGATTTTTAAGCGTTAATCAAAATTTCTTCTGAGGGATAAATATGGCACCGATAATATTTATACACAATAATATCTAACCGTGTACTTAAATTTAATTTAAAGTTGTAAATCAAGATGTTCCATTGATTATCTATAGACATTCTTTTGTCAACTATACAGTATATTTATTTAACAGCTAACTAGTGTGGCTAACCATTAAGTAAACCCTAAAAGTGCCCTTGGATTAACTATCGAAGATCTTTAGAAAGCAACTACGTTAGATTCTTTGCCCTAAGTTCTTCCGTTCTAGCTGGAATCGCTTTCGCAATACTTCAGCGGGTGCGAGGGGCACTTAAACTAACTTAACGAAGCGAAACCGCACCGTCCGAGCCGGAATCGAACTCACTGCCGAACATCCCCTGTTTGACTGTGACCTCGGCTGCAGCGGCAGAAATCACTGACCCACCGAGGCACATTACGTTAGATTTTGGGGGTCACTAACAAAATTTTTAATTCGAAATCCAGAAAGTATAAATGTTTATTCTTTTAAAATAATATAAAGTCTAAAATAAACCATGAGCAATTACATTAAAGAATACAGTAATGGTTCGAAATGAAATAGTTTGAGGTATTAATCTACTAGAAATTCTAATTTACTGTATTATTGTTTGAAATAAGGTTGTTACTATCGGCTACTTGTATTAAATGAAAAAGTTTCAATTTATAGTAACAGTGATTGCCAACACAGTTTACTAGTAAGTTAAAAACATTAAAGAAAAAAATGTAGGAGTTGAGAGCACAAGTTTTGCCATGAAAAATAAAAAGTGGTTTTAAAAATCATGAAAATATAAAATAAGTTCAAAATGTACCACCATTAAACGAGGGGTTGGCACAGCCCAAGGTAGCTCTAACTCTCGGTAGAAAAAAATTGGTTTGAGTAGGACTAGGCAGTGATCCTTAGGATTTTAAAATAATCTGTATAAAGGCTAATTTTGACTAGCAGCTTTCTCCGATCTCATGTTAAATAGTTGAACATATGGCACAGCTAGTACTAGACGCCTCAAGAACGCTTGTGGAAAATGAGTATTAGGGACATACAAAATTTCAGCCACCTTAACTGATAAAATTCTAACGTTTCAAGCGTTGCAAATAAGCTAGTATTTATCGAGTACAGTTTTATAATCGAAGGCCCTCCTAGAACTGTTTATTCTTAGGCAATAGACCTTTACCGATAAATAAAATAAGCAAGCTGAAAATCAATGTACTCAAGCAACGTAGTTGGAAGCACTATCATAGCGATCTTATAGAGGGTCTCAACAGCCTATGCATGGAATTGTTGAATAGGGCCATAAAGCGGATACAGGTGGCTACTGTAGCAGAAGGAAATTCAAGCCGCCTCCAAACTGCTTACATCTAGCTGCAAAGGCCATTTGCTACAGTGAAATCCAGCAACAGGAATAGATCTCTAGGCAACCGCAATGTAGATGAGCTTGATACCTGGCAGCCGGAGGCTTGGTAGTATTGGGCATGAAAGAAGGCCTAACCACTACGAAATTAGAACTCACAAAAAAACTTAAAAGGAAAATTTCACCACAGCTGGATATCGGCCTGAACGTGCTTGAAGAGACGCCGCTGTGCTTACATCAATTATTATAGAGACTTGAAGCTTCCATAGCCGGCTAGTTAAAAATATGGCAAATTCCTGAAGGTGGCTTCTAAATAAATTGTTTCGAGCCCAGCGTGCCTTGAGCATTGCTCGATAAAAGAAGCGCCGAACCGAGAAATTCTTCGCAGGTGTCAATCTCGAAAGTTTCTTGGGCATAATCTAAATCACGCCACGTCAAAGCGCAGCGAGCGCAAAAACCATATTCGGAAACAAACTGCCTCGAGGAACTGTTTAATAACGTAACGCAAAATGAAAAGGGGCTTTGCCAAAAAAGAAGAAGCATCTAAACTTGGTTATAAACAATTACTTTCTTCAGAGTTTGTATTTAGTTCTAAACGTTTCTGTTCAACTATTAATTATTATGTGTAACATAATAGCTAGAAGGTCGCGCTCTAATAATGACCATCAATTTTTGCAAAATGCTACATTCGAGGTTCGAATTTGCCTATTTTGAACATTGCCGTTTTTTTGTTTTTTGCTTACATACATTATGTTTTACTTTAAAACCTGTTATTGTCGCTCGTATTCATTATTCTCGAACAAGGTCCGCATTGTAAATTTCGTGTTTACCATTGCACTGCAAAGTTTAAATTTCCCGCCATTCGTGCCCGTTGCATGTTGGAAATGTTACCATTTCAAACCTATTCATGTTCACAATCTTGTTGTTGAAACAAGAACACATAACATTGTGAGTAAGCTGTAGCGGGTGTCTGCAAAACAGTACCAATATCCTACATTTGGCATTGTAAATTTCGTCCTTAACGAAAATCGTTTGAAATTTACTAGAGGAAACTTATTCGTATTCGTCAGAAACAGCTCAGTGAGTTCTTAAATGAAACATCAAAAATCGTATCATTCTGTGCCCTGGTTTACAGTTTCTGTTTTTTATTTTTCACCAGTAAACTTTGTTTCTGAATGGCAGAAATAGAAATGGTATACGGCTATAAAATCGTTGATATTTTAACTATAATTCTACAATGGAGGCGTTGTTTTGCCATTTATAAACTACCAGACGATAATGAGCCAACGTTTGTCTTTCAAAAGCAGTCTTGCTTCCGTCAGCACGACACCTGCATCTTGGTGATAAGTTCTTTTTATGTAAAAATGTGCGTCTAATCTTTCAGCATAAGCGAAACGCCAACCTTAAAAGTCATTACTTTCAATACCAAAATCTGTCATTGAAGTTGACGTTTTTCATACTGATACAAAAAGTATATGCTTCTAGGCAACACTTTTACTTCCTAGAATTAAAAGTACTCACTGCCTGCTGGATTATGTGATAAACGTCACTTTACACGGCCTGGGCATATGTGAAGTTTCTCTATTCTCCTCAGTTACCACTTTGCAAATATTTTATTAAACTTCCCGACGTTTCTCATAATTTGACTATAATAGAACCCAGCCGTGGAATTTCCACGTTTGGTTTTCTATTCTGTTTTTTATCAGTTTCCTGCTAGTTTTTTGTTTGTGTCCTTATTTACATGATATATGTTCACGGTTTAATTTGTTGATTAATTCGTTTTAATTGTTTACGATTTAGTTCAGTGTTAATATGAAAAGCGTTTCCACATACGTTTAATAGGCGTTGTATTGTAACGTGCTAATATATCAACTTGGGAGGATTTTATCATGAATTTCCATCAAATCAAATTTTACGAAGGAAATTATTAAAAAATAAATTTAAATGATGGTACTAATGCTAATCCTTCCAACAGCGTCCTGTTTAACAATTTCTATTTTTAATTAAATACAGATAAACAACAAAAACTGCAAGAAAGGAATGTTATGTGTAGCTTGCATTGAGAATAATGTTGTTTCCGAGTAACTTCTAGGCGAAGACTTTTAAAGCACACTTCAGCAGTGTCTCCACTTTCTTTAGTGAATTTTTAATCGCTACATTTATGATGAGCATCCAATAAACCACATTCCTTTTGAATGTTTCATTTCTAAAATCTTACAAAAGTCAACTACACATAAACTTACAACTTTACAATAGCAAACAGAATAAAATACGTCATTACTTAAGTACTTAAGAGTAATACGATTATCTGCATATCACATTATATTTTAGAGCGAATCTGTCAGCTATACAAAAAATATCTGGCTGAAAATATTATTCTGCCTTCAGCTACGAATTCTGCAAGTTCAAAACCTCTCTCAAGAAGAATATTACAACGATAAATCTTTAAGATGTATGTACACATCACTCTAACAGTTATTTAACTAGCGTGTTAATGAGAGCGGTTAATAATCGAGATATCGTTAATTGTTGAGATTATTAACCACCGATTAACTACAATAGGAACACTTATCTGCATAGCAACAGCGATTTGTTTTACGTTTGGCACTATTGAAGTGTATTGTTGGTGACACTGTAAATCTATGTCAAATTCGAGGTTAGCAGGTTAGGTTTTGCGTCAGTCTGTGTCAAAACTGACGCAAAAGCTAACCTACTAACCTCGAATTTGACATAGACTTACAGTGTCACCAACAGTACACTTCAGTACTGCCAAATGCATAGCATCAACTGGGGCTGCTTATTGTGCTTTAATACATAGAAACGAGTTCTGCTCAACTTGCTTATGTTTTGACATTTAATGTCACTTTTATGTAAAAATGTAATATTTTACATTTCTTATGAAATGCGATAAAATGGTATACTATTTTCGTTGATCGTATCTCATTAAATTGGAGACAATTTTATTTTATTGCATGACAAACATTTGACATTCATGGTAACTTTGATTTCCTACTAAAATAAAAAAATCATGCGTTACCAAGGGCTATTACTGAACGATTTTGTATGCATTTGCGAAACCCATAAATAAACGATCAACATTATGCCATTCATAAGTATATCAAATCCAAAACAATAGGTCCATATTCTACTGACATTGTATTTAAAAAATAATTTTTAAAACACGTATTTGTTTTGACAGCCGCTGTCATTTAAAAGTCATGATGGGTATGTGGCGCCAAAACTGCCAAACTTTGCATTTTTTCAGAAATGAAAACAACAATGGCATTTAAAAAATGCCCAGGTAATATAAAGTTTGCCAAGTTTATCAGAAAATTCAGCAGGTTGTGAAAGTACCTTTACTTCTTATGAACTTAAAGTATGTTCTATTTGGTTGGATTTGAATGTAGTTATCCTAATTATTTTGATGACAAATAGCAAAAGCAGTCAATTATTTAAAATTTTTAATATGTTGTACTTTTTTTGGTTGCATAAAAATAGTAAGTATTATTCGAATTGGAAGTAGCTTTGTATGATTAGCAAATTTTTGCGTTCGCTCGGCTACTCTGCGATTCGCCTCGCAAGCGCAAACATAATTGCTTGTCCAACAGAGTGCCACTTTTAATCCTGACAAAGCAATATACTAATTTATACTAACTTACTGTAGCCCAATTTTTTATCAGGAATGTGGACTTTATTTGCCGAAGTCGGTACGTCGCGTCCGGGGAAAATCGACCACGTGAGAAAAATGGGACTTCACTGCTGAGGGGCACATTGTAACACCCGTCCCTTCTGGTAAGGGATGTTAAACTCTACGCTCGTCGGGTAGCTATTAAATAGTCGGAGATAATTTAGGTTTCTCAGATATATGATAGTTTAACATACAAAAACACCATCGGGATACAATTAAACAATTTAATTTGTTTAGCTGTGATACACTTAGATATTTCAACATTCATTATTAACAAGAAATTACAATAAACTCGTGTAGACGGCTGGAGCTGATAACCGGCGTTCTTATCTCGGCGGTCGGCCAGGCATTGCAGGTGCGGTTTATAAGCGGCCCCGTTTCTGTCCCTTCGAGTAGGTAGCTGGAAAAATCTAATTAAACGGTCTGCCAATTATACAATAAAACATATCACGGTTCTGGAGATTTAACTGATAAGACGCGCGTGAAGCCCGGCGTACTGCCTCTAAATTAATTTAGGGACGTCTGGAAACGGATAAACTAAAAACGCCGCATTGCGTTAATAAACATGACTTTAATTTCATAGTCCGAACGTGGCTCAATGTGGCCGCTTTTCCTCCAAAGCCGGCCGGGAAATTTCGTGCGCTCGGACTATTTTCGACTGGCGAATTCTGGGTTAATGAGTAATGGCCCTAGTGAAGAGGATGCAATATTTAGCCACCAATTCAACAAAGTTCTGGGTTAATTAGTAATGACTTTAGTGAAGAGGATGCAATATTTAGCCACCAATTCAACTAAGTCCAGGTTTAATTAATAATGGCTTTAGTGAAGAGGATGCAATATTTAGCCACCAATTCAACTAAGGCCCGGGATAATTAATAACGGTAACAGGTCGGGATTCGGCTTTCAGGGAAATAAATGGTTCCGAGAGAATCTCTTCCACAGGAACGGGGATACGGGCAGGTGGAACTAGAAACTGGAACTGGGATGGAAGTCTTCGCTGGGGAAGTAAATTCGGATCTCTGTGTCTCTCTGGGAAAATCTCCTTTTATGTGCCCTGGAAAGGTTCTCAAGTGGGGAATAGCGAGTGGGGATAGCGGCGCGCGACTCGACTCGGTACTTCCTTGTTATCTCTGGACGTGACGTCGGTCCCTGTGCGCTTATCATCTCGTGCATTGACATTAGGGAAATTACGATAACGTGAGGTCGGACAAGGATCAAATTTAAATATTATATTAATATTCGGAAATACAAATTTGATCTGCAGGCAAACGTTACAACATTATGTTTTTTTTGCAATCGAGAAACCGTGAAATTAAACGTTTTTATCCAACTCTTGAGGTTGGCTGCAGATCTAACAATAAATACGAATGAATTGCTAAACCCCAGAATACTAATAATTTTTTTTCACTACCAACCTATTTTGCTTGTTTTCGGGTTGATTATCTGTCACTATCAACTTTTCGTATCCTTCTTGGTTGGTATGAAAACAACAAGACAACATGCCTGTTATGGATATAACGGTTCTAGGACTATTATATAACATTGTTTCGTACGGAGATACTATAGAAACAACAATCATTCACTTTAGTTAGGCAAACAATATTTGTCCTATTAAACGCTGTTTTTATTTTTAATAGTTGATAGCGCAAATAATGTTATACGACACTCGATCATTAAGTGCCATACTGAAAGAGTCCCCAAAAATAGCAAAACTCGGCCTTTTGGGCTTCGTTCTTCTAACTTTTTCTCGGTCTGTCCGGCACTTACCGATCTTGTAAGGTAATATACTAGAACAGACGTAAATATTAAAGGGTCGTTAAATTTACGAATTAAACGAAAAACGACGAAAGAGAAAAAACTTTTGTATTAAAACAGTTATGTATTACACGCATTATAAAGGTTGTATTTATTACATATTGACGTACTTTAATTATCATTTCTAACACACTTAGCACTTAAATCCGCCGGGTGTTGGCCTCAAAATGAATGCTTGTACTGTATACAACCATTATTGCTTGTTATTCGTCGAAGTTTACGGGAACATAAAAAAACAAATGAACTAAAGAAATACTGTAATTCAAGGACAATCTACTAGGTAACCAGAGTTAGTTGAAAAAAAAATTACTGAAATCCATGTAAAGAGAGAGTTAAAGCAATTAAAACAACGAAAAACGGTTCTGTTCATCGCGGGATGAATCATTCGTACAAGCTTCCAGATGCTCGATGACGTAGGAATGGCTGAGGTTCGTACATTATGTCTACTATATTATTATATGTTTATTATGTGTTATTATAAAAGTGGTAGATTAAATTACAGAGTAGAAACTTTAACATGACACATAGTTTTTGAGTTTGACCTAAGTCTGCAGATACCACTTTAAGGAATTGTATTTCATATACACACACAAAAAGCTATTTCAAACTCTTGTCAGTGTTTGAAAACGGCGAATTATATCTTTATATAAGTTTGAAGGTAAGCGCCAGCGTAGCCCAATGGTTAGAGCATCGGACTGCGGTGCGGAAGTCTGGAGTTCAAATTCCAGATCGATGCCTGGCGGGCGGCCTACCCAGTCGCTTTAAATAATTGGGGAGCAGCGTTCGAAATAACAAGGGGTGATAATGCGGTTGTCTAATGCGTGATGTGATGCTCACCACATCACCACGTGTCATGAATTTGACACGCGACAGCCGGGTGTGATAGCGAGCATACAGAAGCTCTGACCTTCCGCCTTGCAGGCCAAGCTCCTTCATGAGGTGTTAGTGCCTCACCATTATTATAAGTTTGAAGGTATTTTACTGTATTTTGTCTTCGTTTAAGGAATCTATTCGAACACATTTTGTCCGTTCTTTAATAGTAATTTATTATACAAGACGATAAAGTTAAATTTTATCCACGAGTGAATCGTTTAACGTAGAGACGAAGTCGAGACGTTAATGATTCAGGAGTGGATAGAAATAACTTTATCGTCGTGTATAATAAATATTTTTTTCTATAGCAAGAATTTTAACAATTTTAAAAGAAAATAAGGACAGTCAATCACATTTCAAAATGTCAGTAGCTAGATTGGGTTGCTACGATAATACGAAGCTGTCATATTTAATTTAAACAAAAGTTAGAAAATTAAATTACTTTATCTATCCTTGATGTTAAAGTGCTACTTTATCTACCCTTGCTGTTAAAGTAAAATTTGACCTTTTGTTTTGAGTTGATAAAAGCACACTTTAACATGTGCTATAGAAAAAAAATATTATAATAACTTCTCTTAAAAGGTGCTTGTTTACAATTTAGAAATAATGTAATGGTACTGTTGTGTTTATTAGTAGTGTGTATTCTATTTAAACAAAACATGGTTACGTTTACAATGTGTGTTTAAGAGGCACAATGGTCTCGAAATGGACTACGTTTGTACAGACAAAGCTTTTTCTGGAAATATTCTTTTTTGTTCCTGTATCGCTTCAGGCTTAACACGTACGTATTTATGTTCGGTAAGAGCGTTACCAATAGTGTTCCTTGTTATAGACATCTACAAATGCAGGCTTAAGCACCTCATGAGACGGCCTTACATGTTTTGAGTATAAATCGTTTGCAATTTAGAACCGTTTATTCTAAGAAACATCTTGTACCTTTAATTGTGGAAGCGGCTTACATAATGTGATCAGTTTTTATATTTTTGCTGGTAACCTTGGCAGTTTTTCTTGTGGATTTGCTTTTGTCGCATCTGTTTATATAATCTTCTATAGAGAAAAAAAAACATTCTATATTTATAACGTTATACAACTTCTGCCCTGATGTAACTTCAGTAGTACGTCACTAGCAGCAATGTTGAAATGTTCGAAGCACCTTGAGATATTGTGATTGTGCAGAAGAAAATTTCTATATAAATAAGAGTAATCGTGTTCATTGGTCATGCTTTCTAGGGAATTTTGCTACACTAAAAGTTGCTCATAGCGTCATAGCAACAAAGCCCTGAATTAAGTCATGTATATAACCCTGGCCATAAAATATCAATTAAACAATATCATAACGTCATTATGGTCCCACTTATTTCGTTTTTTTTTTCTAGAAAAAGAAAAGTAGGTATTCCGTGTAACATTTCTAACGTACCTGTAGTCAACGAGCCTTTTTCCACTCAGTCTTCAATTATAAATCATACCCTCGCACCCAGCCTAACCATGCTAATGGATTGAATGAGGTTTTCAATCCATTCCCACCAGGCGCCCCTCGTTAGACTTCAGTACATCTATAAATAGCGATTCCCATAAGAGGCCGAGGTGCAATCTTTTTGGCGCGAGAGTATTTTATCAAACGGTCCTGACAAATAGCCCATGTCTTACGTATTGATTGCGAGGGCTGCAGCCTCGCACGCGCGTAAATCCACATGTTCCTTGCTCTATTTTGCATGCGAAGTTTGTAGAAGACAAGTTTTTTAAAGTTCTCCGTGTATTTTATCGAGTAGTGGTTTAGTAATGTTTTTTGCTTGTAAGGACGCTTCCTTCGGTGCAAGCGTTTGCTGAAACGCATGTCTCTGTCATGTTTGCGGTAAGACAGCATGGTTGTGGAATCTGAAACGAAATAACATAACGGTTTTCTAAAAAGCAGCTGTTATGCAAAGCATGCAGCCACATTTGTGTTAATGTTATTTACAAATTGAAAGTAGGGATTTCTCAAGTTTTCAAATGGTATTTGTCATTAATTTATTTCTATGCTCTAATCATACGACGTACGCTAATACCATCTGATATATGTAGTAGAGACATACACTTCTTCACTGGGAACCTTTTGGCACTACTTTTTCCACTTTTTGCTCTTGCACTTTTAGTCTCACTGTATTTTTTCACTTTCTGTTTTGCTGTCGTTTTTACGCGTTCTACCCACGACTCCTCACTTTGTTGTTTCCTTCTGGTTTTCCTTCGAAAGTTTGCTTCAACACGTCTTCTCCCATTTTGTACATATATGCCAGTCAACCGAATTGCTTCTCTTATATCACTACTTATACTACCTTAATATGAAATATCAGTAGTTCTCTATATATTATGTTTCTAGCCTTGTCTTCCCTTGAATTTTACTCCAAAATCTCATTTCTGTGCTTTTCAGTCTACCCTTTTACTTATCCGTAGTCGTCCACAATTCGCTGCCGTGTAACACTTTTTTCGCCAACTCTGCTATTGTCTCGTTTGATACTTCCGTTTATCCTATTAAGATGTATCTTATTGCATTAAAGGTTTTTTCTACAGCCACTATTATTTCCTCAATTATTTTATGGCCTTCCAATCCTACCAAGTGTCTGTATATAAATTGCCTTTTCGCATATATACAGGGTCCGGCAACGACGCGGGGTGCAAGATATATCTAAAACTATGAGAGCTACATGAATATTGTGTATATAAAAGTTGTAGGTACGAAGGTGGTGCATATTGCTAAAATATTTTTGATTATACAGGGTGGCTCAAAAAAGCGTGAAAAATCAAATTTACTTTTTTTTAAATGGCATGCCCTATGTTTAGGTAGCTCAAAAGTTTTGCATTAAAATACTCATCATTTTGATATCAAGTTGTATAGGCCTAGCGTCAACTGTTTTGGAGATATTAACGATTTTATTCAAAAAAATGCTGAACTTTAGGCGGCTGCTGTAAGCAACAGAAAACAATTAAATGAAGCAAAAAGTTATGAAAAAAATTATGATTTTCATGAACTACCATTCAAATGTAAAATAGTGGATCTGGACATTAATGCTGTACAGGGTGCTCAATATTTACAAGTTTAATAATTTCGATTTTTATTTCAAATGGAACGCCCTATATATTTTCACATTTTTGAAAATCCCTTTTAATGAGCTTTCTTTTGAGATGTCACTTCATACCTCTAAAGTCAACTGTTTTTCAGATATGCCCCTTAAAATGCTTTATTTCAAGGGATAATAAACAAACCCAGATAAAACAATGATTTAATACTTGACCCAAAACTTTAAACGCAAAACCAGGTTTAATAGTTATTTAACCAACAAATGTGTTAATGAAGTCGATTAATAATCGAAACTGTTTAAAGCACGAACGAGCGATAGCGAGTGAATACCTTTAATAGTTGAGATTATTAATCGCCCATTAATAAACGAGTTGATTAGAAAATTTTTTCGTTGACCGCAAAATCTTTTTTGCACTACTAGTCTCAGAACACATCGTTATTGGCCTATTTTTAGGTCGTGAAGTTGATTTTCTCCACCAAGGGAGAGAAAGTAAAATAAACAATTTTCACCGTGGTAACTAATAAATTGCTAAGTTACCAAATATGACTATTTTAATTTTGACGTTTTAAAGAGCTGTATTGTCAGGTTGACAGTTAAAATATTTGCGAAATTTGTTGGGAATTTGGGTGTTAAGCTGTTTGGTAGTGCAAAAATAGTATATACACCACGGTAGCGAATCGTCTTATAACCTTCGCGCTTTAGATACTTCGCGCTGCGCTCTCAGTATCTAATATGCGCTCAGGTTATAATACTGCGCTTCGCTACCTTGATGTATAATATATTATTTTGTCGCGAAAAATTTTATTAATACAACTAACCTCCATGCAAAATATCATCAACACGTCAAAATCACAAAAAGTTAATTAATGAAAAAGAGTGTATTAATCAAAAACAGTGTATTAATAGATCTATTAATCCATCCTTTTTTAAGAAACAGTTAATTAATGAAAAAGAGTGTATTAATCAAAAACAGTGTATTCATAGATCTATTAATCCATCCTTTTTTTAAAAACAGTTAATTAATGAAAAAGAGTGTATTAATCAAAAACAGTGTATTAATGACGTCTATTAATCCATCCTTTTTTAGGAAAAATAATTCATTAATATTGAAATTAACAAGTGATCAACGAAAAAAAATATAAATGCAGTCAGTGTGAAACGGTACTAGCCCTCTGCTAATTAGGGCTAATGAATTTAATAAATTTCCTTCGGGTATCTTTCTCAGTCGGAGATAATTTGGTTCAGCCAGATATACACTTGGAAATTAGCAAGCAAACACTAGGATAATTTTAGACAGTTTAATTATAATGTTCAATATTTACAAACATAAGTATCACTCTTAAGAAATCAAATAAAATGTATTTTACAATGAATCTAATTAATTATGCTGGGCGTCCAGTTGCCAGTTCCTTACGCGCCGACAACCCGTTTTGCATCTGTGCGTGGAGGGGCCGATTGGCCGCCTTCTGCAGAAATCGACGGGACGGGACTGGCCGGGGAGACGATTTACCCAAAGTAATTTGCAGTGGTGCCAACCTTCGCGCACGAAGGTCACGTTCGACGTTGAAAACCGCGTGTAGCTGCAAATATAGGTTAATTCGAATATGTTATGTTTTTCGCCTTACGACACCGTGCTAGCGTTGTAATTCTCGTGGATACGGTAAAGTGTTTGTGCGAGTTGCGGCCGGAGGGGAAGTTGTCGACGTTTGTCCACCTGGAGTTCCGGTTCGTGGAGGCGACTTTGACAGCCCATGGCCTCGAGGGCGCCGCAGATCTCCGGTGTTACGACAGGGAGATGTTTCGAACGGCCAGTCCTGTAGTCAAACAGAAATTAAGTGCAATCTTAAAGGGGCCTTCAAGGTTGACTTCGTGTCGGCCTTTATTAACAAGAAATTTGTCCGGCTCGGGCCGCGCAAATGTTATGTTATTCGGTGGATTTATTTAGTGTTACGAAATTGACATATGAAACGGCCTGGTTGTTAAACCCTCGTTTCGAATATGTCTTCCAGGAAATTTTGATACAATTATTTACTAACGTCCTCCAGGAGATGTTTCAAAATTTATTAGTTCAGGATATTAACAGGTATCAGTTTAATCAGCGAAACGGTTTCCCATTCGTGGGCGTCGCTTCTGAAAGCTGATTCTTCGGGGAATGAGCTCAATTAAATACTAGCTAGGAACACGGTCTCCAAGACTGGAGGCTTCGGGTTCGACTGTAGCTAAGGGAAGATACTAATGTGGGGACGGGAAAATTCTCTCTTTAAACGGTCGGACAGGATCAGGAAGGGAATGAAGGGAGGGAATAAAAGAATGTATGAATGAAGTCTGCCCCTGAATGCGGACGAGAAGCGGCTTTTATAGCTCCTCTTCGTGTTTCGTGCATCAAGCAACCACCTCGGGAATTCTAAGTGGGGGGCAGCGCAATACGTGGAGCAGGGATCTCTCAATGACGTAGTCGGCCGCGCAGGCGAAAAATTCAAACTTGTAACGTAGAAATCGCTAGGCTGGAACTCGCGAATTGATTTTAATTCACAAAAACGCGATTCGACTGGGTGAATCGTTACAAGTGTTGATACAAGCAATAATAAACACGAAATAACGATAAATGCAGGAATAAATTAATTCCAAAATCCTATACGTAATTACATTAAATGTACAAATAGTTCTCTTTTTCCGCTCTGAACATTAAATCTGTACAGTAAATTTAATTATTTCGATTTATTTAAATGGAACACCATGTATATATCTGTATTTTGAAAAGTACTTTTAATGAGATTTCTTCTGACATTTCATTTTCTATCCCTAAATTCAATCGCTTTCCAGATTTTATTTTCTACTACTTTTTTCGTTTTTCTGTATTTATTATTTCTAGTTTTGAGTAATGGCCGGATTTTGCTTCCCGAAACTTGGTTTTACCTTTTTTTGATAAGAAACCAAATGTTTAAATCATTATTTTAATGAGGTTGGTTGGTTATCCCTTCAAATAAAACATCTTACTCCTTAAGTTTTTTATGTTCAAACATGCATATCTGAAAAACAGTTGAATTTAGATGTATGAAGTGACATATCAAAAGAAAATTCATTAAAAGTGTTTTTTAAAAATATAAAAATGTACAAGGCGTTCCGTTTGAAAAAAGATCGAAATTATTAAATTTGCAAATATTCAGCACCCTGTATAACATTAATGCCCAGATCCGCCATTTTACATTTAAAAGGTAGTTCACGAAAATCATAATTTTTTGATAACGTTTTGCATCATTCAATGATTCAATTGTTTTCTATTGCTTATAGCAGCTGCCTGACGTTCAGCAATTTTGTTTAACAAAAACCTATAATATCTCCAAAACAGTTGACGTTAGGCCCATACAACTAATATCAAAACTTTTAAGCTACCCAAATATGGGGCATTTCATTAAAAAAAGTAGGTTTGATTCGCCACGTTTTTTTGAGCCTCCCTGTATAATCAAAAATATATTAGCACTATGCACCATCTTCGTAATTACAACTTTTATATACATAACATTCATGTAACTCTCAAGAAATATATTCCACCCCCGCGTCGTTGCCGGACCCTGCATGTGCCTTTGGAGTAGTCCAAAGCCAGAGTTCGTTGTTTGCTGCGATTGATTAGATTCAGAAGAATTGCCTAAATAAATTTCAGACAAAAACTAATGTTAGGTGTAAAAGCGAAATGAAGCAAACTTGATTAAATAGGCGCCGACCGGAGTTAATCTACAACTCGTGCGACACGCTAACGAAGAAGTCCTAGAAGCCGGCTGGTTTCTGCATCTCTGTGACGGGCTGTGGCGCTGCCTGGGGGCAATGCTTAGGGCAAGATTAATTCATGGTATTTGTTGACGCACGCAGTCGGTGTACCAGGGTATTTTCTCGGTGTCGAGAGTATACTGGTTGCACTACAGAAAATTTTAAGCCAAGCTGTGCTGATGAGCAAGTTATATACTGCACAAGATTTACCTTTGAAAAATCCTGGACGCTGGCATGGATTTTGACCAATCTCACGGCGGTTTTGCGAGCCTATTCCCAGGCCCATTTAGGCGCTGCAATTTCACGTGGAAACGTCGCAGAAACTCCCCGATTACCAAGAGGTAATTTGTGCCGACGTAATTATGCCTTTAGGTAACTACGCGGGTGGTTTGGCTTAAAACTAGATCAATTGGAAGAAACTTAATAGTTTCCCTTTAACGGCGTAATAACGAAGCTGTGAGAGAGCTGGTGGCAAGAAAGAAATGTGGACTTTTGCTGCCGAGGATCGGGAATGCAAACGGTGGTTCGGGATGTAGTTGCTTTCTCTGATACCAAAGATTGAAGGGCCGGAGTGTAAGAGCTTGTTCTAAAGTATTTCTTTGGTATCGAAGTTTGACAGGCCAGAGGGATGATTCAGCTACAGGAGCATGTTTATAACTTTCGAGGGCTCCTTCTTGTACGTCTGTGGATTAAAGCCTCTTGAAGCGGCGGTGACTTTTCTTTTATGATAAGACGAGGTCGGGGCCGGTTCGACGGAGAATTTTAGCAAAAGAAAACAGAGCTACAGCTGGTGGCTTCGGCCAAAACTCACTTGTAGGATCAGGTGGATCTGGAAGCGGCTTTAAACTGGGCGAGCTCGACTGGACGGTCTCCTATGACTGCATGATTCTCCAGATAGAGGTAAATTTACAAATCGCTACACTCACGTGTCTTTAATAGGCTGAGCACCTTTTTCTTATATTCTGCGCCTTTCCTTGCTATCGGTGCCACCGCTTGGTAAGATTCTTGAAGGAATGCGTTAGGTACTTGTGCATTCGTAATCGCTGGGCTAATGCTCCTATCAACAAGTCTTCAGGTACAGGAGGTCGGGCTTCAATAGTACTTTAAGTTGGCGGCGCTCAAATCCTAACACATTATTTATATGTAAAATTAATATCTACAGACGCAAACGTCACAGCCTATATTCACATTGTTACTGATATACTTTCGCTGGTATTTACATTTGCTTACTTGCTCTATCTCTTTTTCTTCTATTGCAATATTTTTCTTTTTTCTGTTACTACGATTATCATTGCCCCTGCCTATTCTTGTACCATCCTTAAACGAGGGGTATAACAGCCCTAGCTAGCTCTAACCCTAGGCCGAACATGGCGTGAATAAGAACCAGGGAGCGCTTTTAAAGGTTACCAAAAAAACTTCATATAATTTAAACAAATGTGCGCCGGTCGTTATATACAACATAAACAAAAGTCTAGTTCCAAATTAAATCAACACTTACTTGGTATGCCTCTTGCTTCTACATAAATCTCAACAGAACACGAGCAGATTCATGAAGGGTAGTCAGTAATAGTATATGAAATTTAATATTCATCAAACCAGTGTCAACAATTAACAGGCGTAATTAAAGCTGTAGGCTTAATAACGCCAGGATTAGTAATTAACAAAATAATTTAGGTGAAATTTGACGCTTTACAGTGGTAAACAATAAATTAATATGATTCTAGTCAAACCAGTTGATAAAGTCACCATTAAATAAATAATTTAAAATTTGAAACAACACATCTGTCAAAAACACTAGCACAGATAGAATTCCACGCAAACGTTCCGGCAATAGTTATATAAAAAAAAACGCTAGACCGCCGGCATGCAAACTATTAAAACTGATAATGAAATTGCCGAGCGTTTAAGGTCGCACTACGTTTAAAAACGGTATCGCAGTTGATACACACTGTATGCGTTTTTTTAGAAGCTCCCTAAACGATAATGCATTAGCATCTGATAACAGCTAATAAAGTTACACGATCCCCTACGAGATTACTACCAAAGGCCTTTATTATATAATCCGCTAAATTCATTGCCGGCAAATCAGCCTTTATCGACAAAACAAACCACGGAATTATGCAAGATAGTATGCACGTCTGAATCAAACTATGTGGAGGAATAAATACCTCAGACGAGATACCAAGGCAAGGAGTTACAAGACCCATAATGACATATGCCACAGAAACGGCAGCAGAAACCAAAAAAAAAACAAGGCAAAAGTTGCAAGTGGCTGAAATACAAATACTGCGAAAAATTACTGCCAATACTAGACTGAACAGAGTAAGGAATATTAACATTTGCGAGTCATGTCAAGTAATACGCATAATAGATTGGATCAGTGGAAGAAAAAGAGAGTGAAACGAGCACATATCGAGGATGGATGAAACAAAACTCGTGAAAATTGCTAGAGATAACCGACCGCTATGAAAAAGAAGCATAGGACGTCCCAAAAAATATGGCGAGAGGGAATAACATGAAGGAAACGATTTAATGCATAATCTGGATAGAACAGGTTTATAGCCTAATAGAAACTAGAAGAAGAAGTATGCACTTACTGCTATGTTTTGGAATGCTCATTCATGGTGCTCTTAGAGGGCATCTACCACATGTATAATTACAGCTTGAGATAACGCAGACCTTCCGTGGTCGAAGATGATTGCCGGAAGCGACCTTAGCTCTGGACTGTGGCCAACACGTGCAAAGGTTATGCGCTCTGCGATAGGTGGAACAATACCGCAGAAAGTATACCTCGGGAAGGTAGAGACCCTTAGTTCACAGGCGGGCCTAAAGAAATGTAAGCGACGCTTCTTGGAGCGTGCCAAGCAGAGAATCAAAATTCCTATTAACAAGTCTTGATCGATTCCGCGACACGACTGCCTCAGTAAAAAGTTGGAGTGAGAACGTAGGTAACTCGAATTCCAAAATCTAGGAACGCTCTTATACAAGGTTGCGCGTTTGAAAAAATAAAACTCCTTCGCTGCGACGTTCAACAGAAAGAGGTGCGAACGTGGTTATTTAAATTAGAGATGCGGAGTCAACATCAAAGACGCAGTTCACAAGGAAAATAAAATGGGATGGTTACCATCTATGCTAATTTTCATGTTTGCTTCTGCAATTCTTGCTCTATTTTACCAGGTTGCTGTAGGTCTCTTTCTGATCCTGCTATTATTGCTATGTCGAACGCATACAGTTGTTCTGATTTGTAGCATTTCTATTTTCCAATTTATTACCATACATTTCTTGGTTTCTTTCTATTTTCTTTAACTATCTCATCCATAACCGTTGCACATAATATCGAGCTCAACACACAACCATGACGTAGTTCTCCTGTTGTTTTGAATTATCTTGAATCGTCATCCTTGTTTGCTATTGTTGTCCATATATTCTGCCGAACGCATTATAGAGTTCTATAAAACATATATGAATCCCACTTTCTTTACTTATTGCATTTTGGCTTATTATACTTTGGAATGAAAACATGCTCTTGTACTTTTTTTGTCTTCTATAGTGCTCTTTAATTATTTTTTAGTAATTTCTAACATTTGTTTTCCAATACCCTGCAGGCATTTCCTTGGGTCACATTTCTATGCAGCGGTATTATTAGTTATACCTATCTGTCAATATTTTAGGGCTCTTTCTGTTTTAACATCTTTTCCTTACCAGCTTGTCCAACATACTTTTATCGTTTTGGCGTATATTCAGCTTTTATCAGCTGCTTTTCTTATATTTATTGTCTGTATTGCCCTTTTTATTTTTATACGAGTTTGACTTGTGCGGTGTTGATTTTAGCTAGGGTATTTTTTCATCACTAGCGTTATATATTTTAATTAGGGGTTTTTCAATTGTGATTAATTTTCCTTGCTTACCTCTGATGATTTTCAATGTCTGGTCCGTTTTTGCTACAGCTGTTTTAGTGTACTACAACATAACTTCTGATATTTTATCAATTGCCCTTTATTATATTTCCGAACTTTATCCATGTTTTTTACATTTTTATTTGGTTTTTTATTTCAATTCCTTTTCCTCTGTATCTTTCATATACAGTTGCAGTCCTAGTTTGTAAATATGTCGTGCATCTAGTTTTCTGTTGCCTATTTTTTTTTATTTGTTTTGGCTACCATTCTCTTTTCGTTATGTCTGTATCACCTAACTTTGTTAATTTGTAGCTTTCTTTCGCTGCTTCCGATGTGCTTCTTTTTACATAACTTCACTCTTCTTATGTCTTTCTTTCATGTTCTTTTTTTAACAGACTTTTTATTATTTTGTGCTACTATTTCATCGTGTCTCCTTTTTTAATTTCTAGCTTCGAATACTTCCCGTATTACTCCTCTTTTTGTGATTTCCCTCTTTTCATCTTCATTTCTATTCTTAAGAAGCAGTACCCGCTTCTGGTTTCCGGTTATTTTACCAAAATTACGCCTTTATTAACCCCATCCCTTCTCTTCCTACCAGTAAGTAATCTATGATTGGCTTTTATATCTTGTGTGTATATTTTGGTATCCCATTGTGTTGAAGTTTAGAGTTTGCTACTAGAAAATCATTTTTTATATAGAGTTTAGGTATTCTTCTTCCACTTCTCTTTCTCGCCAGTTTCCTATATGTTTCTATGTAACTGTTTATGCCTTTGGTATTGTTATCTACCTTTACGTTTATATCTTCATCACAATGATATTTGTTCCACTTGTATCTATTTTTATAAATATTATACATTTCTAAATGTAACAAATAACACCAAAAATATATTTGTTTTAATCTGTTGCATCGTTGATTGAACCGTGTGCTACTATAACTGTTCATGTTGTTGTTTCTATTTTTATACTTCCTCTTAGCATCCTTTCGCTTCCTAGGTTTTTCTTTACTATATTTTCTATTTTTCTTATTATAAATCTTACCCTTTCATTTTCTTTTTCCGATTGCCCGACTTCTGACTAATAAAACCAGAATACTTTTTCCGTTCTCCTATAGCCATGTCCGTTGTATAGTAACACTAAAAAAAATGCGATAAATATTAAACCTTAATAGTATATTAAAATACAAGTTGCAGAAGGCATCTATTCAAGCACGAATTTGAAATTTTGAAAAGAGCCGCATAGCGGCGAGTTGAGGAACAAATGAGTGCTTAAAGGACCTTCTGCAACGAGTGTTTTATACTATTTTTTCTATTTTGTAGCTTTATACCATTTTATAAATTACCTATAAAATAAAAATGTTTTTTATTTTGCGTTTAGAATAACTCCATTCTAGCACCCAAATGACGTCATTTCATACCAACTTATTCTAACACTCAAATGACGTCATTCGGGTGCTAGAATGGAGTTAGTTTAAACGCAAAATAGAAAAAAGGCCATCAAATTAAAGCTTTAGGCTAGATGTTGTTGAAAACAAAATAATAACTGCTTTGTAAGTGTAGAATTTCACCTTTCTACTCTTTAGACAAATACAAAATACAATCGAACATGTGCATCCTTGCAAGTAGAACATAAATAGGGCACATTTCAAAACATCAATAAATTTTTACTTGGCTTTTTGCAGCAAAAGCGCATCTGGCTTTCGATTGATTGAAGTCATCTATTGTTTACCTAAACGCAGACATAATACAAACTTCAATGTTAGGATGAACCTCCAACGGCTTTTAATGTAATTCGAATATTATTTATTGGATGGGGTAACTCTAATTTGCAGTAAGTTACTAAATTCGTCCATTGCAGATTATTAAATATAGTAAACGACAACGGTGAACTAACTTGGTAACACTTTATAACTTTTAAACACCTGAACGCTGCAGATATAAAAATCTCGCCATTTGCACATTATTGTTTTATAAAAGCCAATACGATTTTCGTTGTCGCAATATCACAAAAAAACAAAAATATGTTAGGAGTTTTGCTGTAATCGTGGTTGTAAACAGACGTGCAGAGAAAGAATTGCTTAAACAAACTGAGCGGGTACAAGTACAGCCTCAAAAGGCATTCGCAGATTGCACCAACCAATTAAGTTTCCCCCCAAACAAAAGATGATGCGATAATACTAAGCGTAGTAAAAGTTAAAGGAATACATAATGGCCGTCGGTACCCTTGTTGCTCCAAAAATATTATCTTAGCTTCGTGTACGTCAAAAACAGAATATGTATTTACATGAACCATAAACAAACCGTAGAAAATCTCACAGCAATGCACAAATCTATCAGAATGGGAGAAAATTAAATCTTTTTACGCCGCTTTATCACATCCGCACAAAAGCTAATTCTGTCAAAAGTATGTTCTTCAATACTACGCAGTACAATTAAAAGCAATCTTAGAAATATTAACTTAAAACTTTTGTACCCAATAACTTTTGTAAGAGCCGGATCAATGTAGTCGGGATATGGTCACACTCTGAGCTTTAGATGGCAAGTCTGCATCGAACAGCAGGAAAGTATGGTGAATCCTGAATCTATATAATTCTTATCGACTTTGAAGGAACGAGCCACAGTATATTCTTATCTACAAACACTTTACGTTTTAATTGTCGTCAACGAGATCATAGAGCAGAAAATTGTCCAAACCGTAAAGAAACATCAAATAATTCACAACTGCCCACAAAGCGACCATATTCCAATGCTACAGATTCGTTAACATCTGAAAAAGGATTACCAGTAAAAACACTCACAAGAACCAAATGGAAATCGAAAACGCAGGTTTACGAATTCTCTGTGATACCTGGATACACTGTCGTTAATTAAAAGATTCGTCGGCTTTCATTTTGCCTTTATTTTATTTAACTGCTAGTAGTTATAATACTGCACGCCGTCTCCCTGAATTAGCCGGCCGGTAATTGTCTCCACGTAGTCATTCATGTTGTAATTTGAGAGTTTAGCAGACCAATAACTTGAAGCCAAACATTAAAGAAATGGACACTAAGCAGTTCTTAATATTTAGTGAACTATATAACAAAAACTTTCTAGTGCAAGATATTCAACCACTACTTAGTGATATACTAACAGCTGCTAGAGAAGTGAAGTGAAGATTCTAGAAAAATGGCAAAACGAGTGGACAAAAACCGAAAACAATATACTGAAGGCAATAAAACCTACAATTAAATCATGGCAGACAATAACTGAAAACAGGAATGTTCAGAAAAATTTACAAGGCTCCGTATTGACCACACGCGCTTAACGCAGCAACATCTCTGTAATATGACAGATCCAAACTTGTGTAATACATGCGGCATTATCATCAACTGTAGAAAGTACACAACAGTTTACAATTATTGTTAGACCGACTAACCGAACCACTCTCAAACAACCCTGACAGTTAACAGAACATTATAAAATGTTTATAGGATACTGGACTATTTAATAAAATTCAGAATATAGTTGAGGTTGTACTTTATAATTATTGTACGTCAAAGCTGAAGTGCTAATGACCTACGGTGGATGCGCCAAATAAAATAATAATAAAATATGTTAGAAACAGATCCCATGATATATTCCCTGGCAACTTGGTATTGGGTATTTACAATTATAAAGTAAACTTCTAACTTGCATACTCTGACATGCGTTACTAACATTGGAAAAATAAGTTGGTCCACAGCTTACTTGTTATATTAATTTTTTGAATTAAATATAAAAAAATCTCATTATCATCATTATAACTAGTAAATACAACAACTAAATCAGAACAGAATGGTGGAGCAAATTTACCTAATCGCTACAACCAGTAGTAAATTCACAGTCAAGGGCGCTAGGTTCTAGACATATTCTGTTATACCTCGTAGAACTATATGAGACAGTCCAGACGAATACGTGGGCTGTAAGAAAGAACATAGTAAATACTAACAATAAAGAAATACTAACTAGTTTTTAGTGCCATATAGACGTTTATTTAAATTGAATAGCTACGAGCAAAAAGAAAATCTAATGCACTTAATCTCCACGGCATAGTTCATACTGCTGCGCTGAATTATTAACAACTAAAAAAACAGTAATAGAATTATTGCAGTAAATTAAGAATTTAAACATGCGGATCTAGCCTGTATAAGCAAAACATCTGCCTTGTATAATTATTACAAACTGATAACAAAATTATTTAAGTATAAATAAGTAGAAAAATACAGTTCATCCGAATAGTGATCAAAAGCAATAAAGTTAAAGTAACGACATTCTATAGCGTTGCAGTGAATTAATAATAAGTAATCTGAATTAAGCTAAATGATTTGAGTAATTAGAAAAGCTGCTTGGACTTGTAGATGTAGCAACAAGTTACGTCCTCCTTATATACGTTGCTTGCTGAATACCTGGGATAAATTCACATTCTGCAAGTGATAAGAGGCCCCACCAGTTTTATCTGGGCCGCGGATATGCAGCTTCCGAAAGGGTCGAAGTGTGTACCAAAGCGGAAGCACACGGTATATCCATAAGCTGCAAGGAAATGTACGATTTAGGAACCAGAAGTCAAGTTGCACAGTTATATAAATTGACCTGCAAGAACACTGCTCCTACATCTTTGCACAGCAGACAGCGAAAACAGATGCTGGTAATGCCTCACGTTACGAGTGAGCTAAAGTGATAGCCGACAAGCCAATAAAAGGCCGGTAAAAATAATTGCCCAAAAGGCAAGGTGCAGGAAAATTCGCATAATCGAAAAGCTAACTTTTGAATTTTAAATAGAGAACTACATTTGTTATATAAGGGTGTACCAACCATAAACAAAGGGGTTGACAAGACCTCGGATCGCTCATTTAACTCTCGGCAGAATATGGCGTGGTGTAAGGACCAGGCTAAGAAATGATTCGGGTTTTAAAATTGAACGGAAGGAATTATACAAATTGCGCGCCTTGTCGTTACTCACAAGATATAAAAACAAAACTAGCTACTTAAAAATACGCCACTTACCTTAGGTGTTCCATCGCGTACCTAGATTACTCGTTCAGCTAGAGGGGTTGCAGAAGAAAACACAAACAAATAATAGCAATAGAGGCAATTATTCAAACGCAAATGTTGTTGTAACACATGAATTACTTGCAATTGTCCTCAGGCCATGTGACAAAAATTTAAAAAAAAATTAGGACTATTGCCCATCAAATGAATTATAAATCACAAATAGGAGTCAACTTCCAAATATTCGAACAACAAAATGCTAATTTTAGCCTAAATTACAACTTTCAGGACAACACCTGTGCTATCGCAATTTATAAACCTCCATTAGCGTCATAAAAAATTGAGCCAGATTGATTAAACACGCTCAGTTTGATTTGCTAAGATCTTAGTAGGAACTAACCTAATTAAGGCGAATGTCGTTAAAACAGAGCTGATAATGGCATGTAGTTACAATTTAGCTTAATGCTCCAGCGATAGCAAGTGGAATCCTGTGGTGTTGCAATTTATGAAGACGGGTTTGGCTGCAAAATTCAGAGGATTCCAAGGTCGCCACGGTTAGAAGTCAGCTAACAATAAAAGGATGCGGCACAGGTCGGTAATTCCTAACCACATACGGAGGCAGAATCGGGGAATTGAATTAGCTGAATTTAGCCTTCGTTTGAGCTTACGCTAGCCGCTATTAGCCCATTATCCTATATTAAATGGCCTAAATATTTGAAAATTAGAAAACGAAATAAACTAAGCGGAGCATTCTTACCGAAGGTGTATCGGCCTAATTGCGTAGGAACGGCACCGCAACGGCTCAATTATTGGCAGCGCAAGGAATCCAGCTTGAATAATAATATCAGTAAGCAGGGAATACATTTAGATGAGCTTTCTTACCTACGCTGAATGTGCCTTAAGAAAAACAACGTCTTATGGCTTCGCTTGTTAACCAACAAAAACGGCTTCAGTTAGCCCAGCAATTAACATCCGCCAGAGCGTGCCTCCGAAAAATCAATACTTTGTCAGCTATTCGGCTGTTTTAGCCGCCTACCTTGTCTGGACAAGTTCCAACGCGCAAACGCAGCGTTTATCACTTCGCACTCACGCCTGATGCGATACACTTCAATTCTTTTGCTACAATAATTAGATATAAGGCGGTCCGAAATAAGGTGCCAAATGAATTAATGCGATTTTGAAATGAAATTGAAACAGGGCGTTACAAGGGTAACCGGAGCAAACGATTCGACGTCTTATACAACTTTTTAAAGCTACGGCAGCCTCGGGTTCAATTCCCGCTGAAGACTGGTTTTTATATTTGTAAGAAATGGACTCCAACAGCTAGTGCTTGTCGGTAGTAACTATTTGAAATAATGTAACTAGTACTTTCCTTCTAGTTAATTGTATTGAGCTAGGCGGACGTTCATGTCAGCTTCTATATGCAATTTGGTTTAAAACTTATATTAGTTGGTAAACAGCAAAACGTTCATTTAACATTTTTAAGAACGAGATGTTTATTATGTTGTTATTTATAATTATCTCATTAACTTGTGCTAATTATCAATGGATCTATCTAATATTTTTTTGGTATAACACGGTGATTTTAATTGTAAGAAATGTAATTTGTGTACAACAATTAAAAGTTCCATTTAGAGTCATTCAAGTGCTAACTAATTAACACTGAATCAGTAAGAGCACTATATTTTATAAAGATGTTGCAAAAACCCTGTTAGTTTCATGGGAGCTCCGATGAAGCCAGTTTATTGTGTCTGAAAAGATACGTCGATATTAAAGGTAGCTTGTTAGAAACGTCGCGGCTGATCTGTTTCGAAAGTCTGCACGCGGCGTTCATGGGTTTGGAACAAGCACTTATTATATTTCTATAACGAACGCTAACACAAATCCGATACGAAATCTCGGAAATGATCAGTAAATTTTTCTTGAACCTGGAAATGAACTTGGGAATTTCAATAGAAATGAATAATTTAATCTTTGGATCCTTTCAAATCCGCCGACAAAACCGTCGGCCTGAATACTGTTCATTTCTTTCAAATCAAATAAGATCCTATTTCTGGAATTGTAAGAAATATAATATGGGTAGCTCGGTTCTCAGGTAAGAAGCCTTTCATGCTTTGTTACGTACATATATGCATTTTCGTTCAGAATGCACTCCTTTTTACTCAGATCTGACGTTGCAGCACCTAAAATAACAACGTGAGGGCTTGTTTCCTTTGCAGAGGTTGTCCCTTAAAGCCATTTATTTTCAGCGCTTTAATACTTTCAGTATTGCGGTTGCAATAATACTGCTACTGCTTTATTTAATAAAGGTAGTTTATGTCTGTACTATTTATACAGGCTTTATTTTAGAACAAACGAAACCTTGTGATTCCATGTTTAAGAGCAGGGCAAAAATGCTTATTAGTGTTTTTCCGAATATGCTTGCTTCACGAGGTAAAGGCTTGTACAGGATTCATAAAATGAATCAGAAGTTTGATTCATATTTTGCTATATTGTTATTATCTAATAGTCACATAGTGTAGTGTAAATTATGAAGAAGTTTTTTATGCTAAATTGATTTACAAAGTGATTTACTTAGAAATAAAACGCGACATACAAAATAGGCAAAGTTATCAGTGAAACCAAGAAGAAAGAAATGGACAAATGAAGTTTAGACAACTATTACCACATATGATAAATGCCTCTTTATTCACTTGTGGCATACATAACTATTTATTTATTTACGAATAGGTACCAGTGGGCATTTTTTGAAGTACAACTTCTTCGGTTTGAATTCTGATTATTTGATCTTCAGGTCCCTTTCTTACGAAGAACTTTTCAATTTGAACCCATATAAAGCGAAAGCTTGCATCTCGTGCCTCTACTTTGGTTGTTAGAAGTAGTTGTTTATTTTCCTTCGGAGGTGTTCGTTCATCTAAATCTTCTGTACTATTGCAGCCAAAAAAGTTCGCATGGTTTGTTTACTTTGTATAAGTATGGTTTTATCAAGTGGACTAAAATCACTTCATTGTCAATTTGTGACGCTTGCTCCTGTATAAAATTTTTATTATACATAACATATATTTAAATTTAAAACATCGCCTAATCAGGCGCTGCATCAATTCGCCTCGTGAACTGGCGATAAGAAATCCCATCCGCGATGCGCAAAGTTGCTATGAAGGACCGATCGCGTCGTTTCCCACTCTACTAGAAGCTAGAGCAGGTACCCCGATAACGCTGCAGAAAAGGTATAAAAGAAGACGGCATTTGAGGATATCCGAACTTTAGTCCACCGGTCCTGACGAGCAACACACCAGCCCCCAGTCCTGAACTCTTTAGTTCAGACTCTATGGGGAATGGCAAGCTGAACTGTCAGCCCTGAATCCAAACCTTTCCGTAAAGGCGAAGCAGCTAGAATTCGATTTTTACCTTGGTTGATGAACTTTCTCGGGAAATCGAATCTTTGAGGCTAAACCTCTCGTTTGGCTGATGGACTGTCTTGCAGGGTTGCCCGATTAAAGCAAATCTGGACCGCTTAATTCCTAAGCGCAAATACCGGCGTCTAGAGACATTTCACTGAGATGGTTTAACCCGCTCCTTAATATCTATTAAAATACCTGTAATAATTCACGTAAGAACCAGCAGATACCTGGTGGAGCATCCGCTCAGAGGCCTCTGGTACCGCTAAAGCAGCAAGAGAAGTCGCCCGCCACAAATTAGCCTCGTAGTGGCCGGAGCCCTCGGCCGATAGCGGCCAAAATTGCAGACCGCACTAATCACTAACTTAAAATTACACTTTTGCGTTACTCCGGGAGACCCGGATTTATACCACAGGGCACCGCCACCACTTAACAACCCAGGTAATGCGTAACTTCTGTTTTTTGCTCCTGTTTTGTTAGAGACAGAAATTACCTATTAAATTAACGTACCTGTAATAATGGGCCACTTCATATCGCCCAGAGCGACGTCGCCGCTATCTCAAAAGGTCCAGCGCCAAAGTGACACTCCAGTCCGACCCCGAAAAGGTCCACGACACTCGATCCGTATGTGTTATTTGGGTTGCGGACGGACCAGGAACAACAAAATACACCCCCAGAAAAGATCATTCAACATTATTAATGTACAAATCACTTATTTAAGAACTTGTCTTTATTTTGTAACTACAGGTCTAAACAATATATGTATCGTAATTACAAGGTGTTTTTCCTGATCTTATAAATATATATTTCAATTTGAGCAAACCGTACTTTCGATTTGAGTTAACTCGAGGTATAAATCTTTGACGCCCTTAGTAAGGGGGTGAAACGTTACAAGTTGTACAGTTGATATTCTGCCTTCACAACTTAAAATGCCGAGTCGTGTTCTAAGCTAGGCTTAAAAAATTTAATTCGTTGTTAACCCTGATGTGGGCCGGGGTTGGTAGCTCAGTGGTTAAGCATTCTGTCTACTGTTCTAAGGTCCCGAGTTCAATTCACAATCCCGGTGAGGTTTTCAAAAATAAAAAAGGCAGTTGAAAGTCGTTAAAGAATTCCATCATTCGAAAGTAATGTAAAGCCGTGGGTCCCATGTTCTACGATGTGTAGCATTCAAAAGATCTCTTGCTAGGGTTGGAACCCCTTAGTCTCGGCAAAATTTTAAGTAGGACTAAGGTACCTGGTACTCTGCATGCCTAGAACTTGTCTATTAACAAACAAACAAACAAGCAACCCTGATGTGTGTGAAACAATAAAGAAGCCGACCTGCGATTAATTAATAAAATAAGCAATGGTAGTAAAAATCGCAGATCAACCCCCTACCATTTATACACCACGGCAGCTCTGAAAAACTCTTTCTTACTCACCGCGATGGCCGAACTAGCTCAAATATCGGCGGCCTTAGATCGTAGGTTCAAATCATCAGCTATGCACCCTGGAATGTCTTCAAAAAAAGGAAAAGGAAATGGAAATGGGCGCCAGAAATCAAAAGATTTCAAATAATAAGAAGAAAAATAAATTGCAAGTGACTAGCATTTAATTAATCATTAATAAAAGTTTTGAAATGTCAGTAATCAATGATCAGGATAATTAAAATGTAAATAATGTAATAACAAAATTGTGTATCTTAACTGAAGGTTGCGACACGCATAAAATTAAGAACCCCTTTCGGGTTATTTTAATAATTTACCAAAAACATTCGTGGGATATGCATACCTCAGTCATTTAATTAAACCTTCTGTTAGGCTATTGACAATAAAAAAGCGTGACTGTACCTTTTACAGAGGGTCGAGATACATAAAAATAGCAAATTTAAATACTGGGCATAATTAGATATAAGCATGAAAATTTAATGTAAAAAGCAAGAGCATGTATCAAATTGAACAATACATTTTAATAATTGCAAAACGTAGGCATTTAAATTTTAAATAAATGTAAAATCCAGGTATTAAAAAACACGATAAATCTCGGAACTAACCTCGCTTCTCCAGCGCGCACAAATGGCTAACAGCAAACCCAGCCCAGGGTAGCTGCACCCTTCGGTTCAAATAAGTTAGTCGTGAACTGCGACCATATCGTTGAAGTCGACGTGGATGCGCCGAAAACTGCTGCAGAAGCATCCCCAAAAAGACCGCAACGCCGAACCCAGCAGGTGTCGAAAGTACGATAAGGCTTGGCCTCCGAGAAAAACTCGTGTATGAAGCTGGTAATTAAGAGCTAAGAAAAATCTAATTACTATGGAGATAATAAAACAGAAAAGCGCAATCGTACCTGATCATAATCAGCCCTTGGAAGCACACACTGCTCATTAAATTAATTGAGTGCACGTAAATTGACTTGAACACACTTGAACGCCGAACGCGGCGGGCAAAGCGAAGACAGCAAGTGCCAAGTACCAACAATTCGTGCCCAAAGGCAAGCTCGGACTCTGATAAGAAATAGCGCGGAGGTCGAGAGGGCATCGCGCAAATGATAAGAGCTTGATGCAGGTAGAAAATACGCTGCTTTGGAAAATTTACGAATTTGAAATGCAAAAGGATTTATAATTCAACTAAAAATATACAGGTTAAAACTGAAATAATTGGATAAATGGCGAAACAATTAGGCTAAGCCTATACAGGGTTTTCCGATTGCTTTTCACCATGTATCAATTATGTTTCACTGTTTGTCAGATGTAATTCCCATCTTTCAATGTTGACAAGTGTTGACAAGAGGGAAAAGCATTTGAGATAAAGTGAAATACAACTGCTACATGGTGAAAAGCAATCGGAAAACCCTGTAAAGCTAATCGGGATGTTAGAGCTCTCTGATTAACTAACTTCGCGTTAAAAATTAATTGATTGTTAAGTTCATAAGACCAATGTGCGGCCTGGATTTTCAGCAATTGTTTAGCGTTGTTAAATAATTGTGCTATGCCATGTCATTAATTTTACTTCAAAAGTTTTGCTGTATATTTACGCTTCAAAATATTAATTAGAATATGGAATGTAAGCGCAAAGGAGGTAAAAACTTTTCTGAAAGAGAAATTCAAGAGATGGTCGGCAGATAAGTAGGTATTTTAATTACAAGAACTGTATTGATATTTGTGTTTATTTTTATAGATATTCTCAGACAATTTGTCGCAAATAAGCCAATGAAGTTTCGATAAAAGAGAATGGATGCGTGGGAACACATTTCCAAAGAAATTTGTTCGAGGAACGTAGACCCACGAACTGGTTCGCAGCTGTGTACTGCGTCTACGAATTTTAAGTGCGAAAACAGGAAGACCGTAAGCGAGAAAAATGTTAGTACAATTATTGTCAAAATAATACGAAAATATACAAAAAAATCGTTTATGTTTCACTTGCTCCGTTTACCACTGACAAATCATTCATGTATAATAATTTTCATAACCTCAAAGCTGTTTGTTGTGACCTCACTTTACAGAACCAATTTTATTTGCGTCTGTAGAGGTTACTACGATTGTTGCATATTTACGGGTAATAGGTTATATTAGCTATAACGTTTGTAAAGCTAATAAGAGTCTATTTTGTTAGAATTTTTAAATTTGTTTTATAGTTTTCCGTTTTAACGGCGTTTTCTGCGTTTTTTAATATAAGAGTTACTCGCAAAAATTTCAAATATGTGTATAATGTCAGTAGGAGACCTAGAATATGAAATTCTTTTAAAAATCTGAAACCGTATGGAATTTTTGTGGTGTTATTTCATCTCAATAGGTACCACCCTATCATTACTTTATCAAAACCTAATATTGGCATAGGTAAAGTTAGTACAGTTGAACATTTCGGACTCCATCAATTTAGATATAGATTAGAAAAACCTCATTATTCAAGTTATTTAGTGACTAAATTTCAGCTGTAATAAACCACGGATAACGACCACACTTACAAATTTTTTATAATACAACTCCAAAATTTATTTGCATTTTTATCAAAGTAAATTTTCTTCGTATTTAAGAATGTTCGTATTAATGAATTGTGGATTATGAGTATAGATTTCTATATTTCACTTCCTAGTTGCGATATTGTCCCCTTTTTAGACGTGTTCGTAGGACGTTCGATTTAACAGATAATCCACAACTATATTTTAATTCAAATAGATATTCTGCCTCAACTTATAATGCATTAGTGGGAATAAGTTTGTGACCTAAATGTATTTAAACTTCTTTGTTTACGCCCGATATAAATTTTTTTTCTGTAGTGATATGTAGTGAAAGGTAGATAGCAAAAGAGGTTCGGGAAGAAGAAGACACTCCTGGCTACATAATCTACACCAGCGGTTTAACCTCACATCTGTTCAATTGTTCAGAAGCGCTGCCAATAGAGTTAGAACCGCCATGCTAATAGCCAACGTCCAAAATGGATAGGGCACGTAAAGAAGAAGTGATATGTATTAGTGATGTATATTATCTGTTTCCTATGTTTCTTGAGCTTTGTTTATGTATGCGTTAAGTTTATTTTTAAGATTAAAACATATGCGTTATGCTGTGAACGCGTTGTGTACATGTCGCAGGTTTGATATTCAGTTCGCCCAATATTTCATTTCGGTAGGATGAGCTGCTCTCTTATCTTACCCTTCTGCATTTACTGGAAATAAATATCGAAAATATCGAAGGAATAGTGTTTCTTGCAATGATATGTGTCACCCTATATCATTCAAATTTTTAGCGTTTGACAACCAACTATCTTTCTAAAAACAAAAGCGTTAATAAACATATTGAATTTACCGATAACATGATTTTTTGTTCTTTGTGGACAAGTTAAATGCTTAAATGAAATCGGTCTACTATAATTTCAAAAAAAATATTGATACAGGGTGAGACAACAGCGCTCCCTGTGCATGAATTTTGAAACTATTAAAATTACCTATTACTCAATAATAGGTACTCACGTGTGCCAAGTATAAGTACTCTGTGTCAAGGCATTCTTAAGTAATTCATTTACTAATGTTTTTTATTTATCTTTAAGGGTCTGTAAGTCACTAGGAGTGAGATTTTGTACTAATGTATATTTGGCTTAATCTTCTAATTTTGACTTAAAGATTTACCTGTATTATTTACGTTACTTCATTTGATTATCGTATTAGAATCTACAACGTCACAGCCGTATAGCAAGGAAGCGCGGTTTCTGCAGATATGCATCCCTATACTTAAATTACTTATATAATGCCCCTACAACTACACACAATATGTTCACATTTTTTTGTAACAGCCTGTATATATATTTTTATTAACCCAATTGTTTCGTTTGGTTAGTTACAATAATGCCATACGGTACAGGACGTCAATACGCCTCATACGAATGGCACGTGAAATAAATATGATATGCTCTCCCATGCGATAATAAACCCTCATATGCGATGAATATTTGTTATTTTTAATTTTAAGTTGCTTATCGTTCACGTTTTAAATAAGACGGGCAGAGGAAGATTTTGAAAATTATTTACGCTAAAAATTAAACCCTGCTCAAAACAATTAATTACTGCTGAATTCATATATTTTCGTAGGTTAATAGGGGCTAGTAAAACAAATAATTTTTGACATGAAAACAACATCTTGCTACCCCATGATTCAAATCAGGTAGGTTTAACAGAATCAAATATTTACAAACAACCTCGCGAACTACAGAGGCAATAATGTTTATCCCACCTGCTCGTGTCGGTACTGGCTCAGGACTCTTTGTGAAACTTCACTCCCATGTTACTCTTGAAACTCTGTCCACCGACATCCAAATGTAGTTGATTTCACCAAAGCTGTCCGACGGCTCGGCCCATTCTCTGGATTGGAGTACCCACCACTGTGTTTTCCTTAAACCTTTCTGAAACACTTAAACAGGTAGGTTTATTTTCGTACTATTGCAATGATTTCTGGTGTATTTATTCAATAGTAGCATTAATTAATATTGTTAAAATAATTGATAGCTCTAAAATTGGATCCAGATTCGCTATAAGTTCACTTTGAATGATTTAATAACTACAGTGTAACAGAAATTACATTTATTCACCACTATGTACAGTTCAGGTATTAAGAATAGAATTAAATTGTACAGCGACTCCTATAATGGGCCTAACGGCTGTTGGCTGAGTACCAAAACAAATTTAATTAAACAAAATTAGCATGTAAATTATTTATAACCATATGTACAACATAAAATCTAATTGGTATCCATTTGCGTCTAGGCCACCCAAATGGCAGGAGCGGGTTCGGTTCCCCACTGGTTGACAGTTACTGAAATTCCTAGGGTAATTGGCTGGTGTTGGTAGTACTGCGAGAATAAAATAGGGTAGGTTCCAACATCAACAGAAGTGGAATTGGAATTAATGAAACCAAAGAAATGCATATACCACTGTGGGTTACCTTCCCTTGAAGGCCGGCACGTTCCGAAAAATTCTTTACAACACAACGTAGTTGGGTTTATGGGAATTTTTAGCATTGGTCACTTTCGGCGCCTACTTTCAGGCACCCGCTGGTGACAGTTAAGAATTTATGGGGAGGTTTTCGTGACGCTGAATTAGTTAGAACGACGTGCCCCGATGTCCAGGTATACGTCGCTTTCAATTACGAAATTATGGGGGTTTTCGTGACTTTGAATTAGATAGAACGACGTACCCCGATCTCCAGGTATACGTCGCTTTCAATTACAAAATTATGGGTGTTTTCGTAACTCTGGATAATTATTTTTAGACAGCGGGACGGGTTAACTAATGGTAATTTTTCGGAAATCGGAATCGAAATCTCCTCGAATAATTCTGGTCCAATTCTGGTGGCCCAGCTGGGGCAGAAGCGGAGCTTTCCTTTAGCTGAGGATCGCGGGTCGGGTCGGGAACTGAAGTGCGCTTTCCCGGAATAATTCTCCTCGAGTCTCGAGGAATAATTTGATTTTATAGTTAGCTATCAAGTTTCCTCTCTGAACAAACCCGATAGTAGAAATGCGCGACGAGCCGTCGTGTCGTTCGCGCATCGCTGCGACCCTTTGGTCGTGGGCAAGTAAAGTAAAGCGAAGAATAAACGCTCTTAATTTCAGATTAAGGTTGATGGAAATTAATGAGTAGCGAAACGTTATACTATTAGTGACCTCAAAATTAACACACACTTGTTGACAGATATCTTCACCTTTTAGTTATAGACAAGGACAGAACTGCATATCTTCTTTTACAAAATAGCTTGGGTCGATAGCACGATGATAGATATCAATCTCCTCTGTGTTTTCTGGAGCTCTCGTATATATCTAGTATGAGCTAACGTTTGTGTTAATGGAGACACTGCTAAATGCAATATCAGGTTTTTCTTAGGCGTACATATCCTCACTTCAGTCTGTAAACAAATTAAAAGTTGGGAAATGTTACAAAATTTTACAGTTTATACAAATTTACAAGAGGGGCTGAAAATGCCTTGTTTCTTCTTGCAAGTATATCCTTACAGGCCGTTTCATATTTTCGAAGACGCTTTGCAACAATTTAGAAGTTATTGCATTGTATGCCTCAGTAATTCTTCTTTTTAGTTCGAAAATTGTATGAACAGGTATTTTAACTATTCAATATTTTAGAAGTAGAAATAAAAAAAAATCCAAAAGGTTGAGATCACAAGATCCAGTTACAATATACAATTATTTTATTGTTATCTGGAGGTAGAAGCTCTTGATACATTTGTTTTTTTTAGAATTGTACGGCAAGTACTATAACTCAAAGTCACTTCTTGAGTAAGCCTTCGGATTGATGTGGAGCGTTCGTTTTGCATTCGATTTTGGATATCTACAACTTTTTCCGCAGTTGTCACATGTGGTTACCAGTTCTTGATCTGTCTGCTACACTACCAGTTTCCCTGAAAGCAGCTGCAGTACGTCGTACTTGATAAAAAAAATCCGTTAAGAATATTTCAACGTTAGGAAATCTTTCTCTAAGTTCGTTTAAACAAGCCTGTGCAGAGTACTGCCAATTACCATTGTCCAACCATTGTCCATTTGAAAATATGCTTCAATTATAAGTATTTTACGTTCTGGTAGCATTTTTTAAAATAAATTGTTCAGAAATTATTGACAAAAAAAATTATATAATAATAATAAATGTCAAACGACAGCTTCTAATTTTCTAGTGTTATAATAGAAATGACTTGAAAATTCCAAAGGTATCTTTGAAGGAGTTACTTTTGGCTCATCCTATAGTTTCTTGCGGTAGCCTATGGAAACGCTTTTCAATTGTTAAAGTAATTTGTCTGATTAGCCTATTCAATCCAGCAGTTAAAACTAACGGATTAACGAATGACAAACGGATAAAACAAAAGAGAATCAGCTATTTACTTAAAATTACACAAAAAACCTCTAATCTTTCTTTGGATCGGTGATGGTGTCTCGTCAACATGATTTATGGTCGCTTTGTGGCGTGGGCACTTCATATAATCTAACGCCGGAATGTTAACTAGGAGGTCTTTGTACACCTGTGCTCATAAAAATGGAATACAAGTATTGCAACCAATTTTTGTGATATTTTAGTCTTGTGATACCGGTTGGTTTGAAACGTCGATAAAGTGAAATTGTTTGTTGTATTAAATTACAAGAAAATGGTTAAATAAGAATATAATATAAAAAACGTATTTAATAATGCGAATAATAGGACTTTTTAAATCAGTCCAACAGTAAGTGTATTCCATTTTTATGAGCACAAGTGTACATCTCCAGTAATGTGTTAGTCCAGGCAAATTGCCTAAAATAATCAAAAAAAGTACGCGACTCTTGAAAATTTACAAAGTTGTAGAAAAAAATATTTTTTTCTATAGCACATGTTAAAGTGTGCTTTTATCAACTCAAAACAAAAGGTCAAGTTTTACTTTAACAGCAAGGGTAGATAAAGTAGCACTTTAACATCAAGGATAGATAAAGTAATTTAATTTTCTAACTTTTGTTTAAATTAAATATGACAGCTGCGCGTTATCGTAGCAACCCAATCTAGCTACTGACATTTTGAAATGTGATTGACTGTCCTTATTTTCTTTTGAAATGGTTAAAGTTCTTGCTATAGAAAAAAATATTGTATTATACACGACGATAAAGTTATTTCTATCCACTCTTGAATCATTAACATCTCGACTTCGTCTCGACGTTAAACGATTCACTCGTAGATAAAATTTAACTTAATCGTCTTGTATAATAAATTACTATTATTTTTCTTCAAACGTCAATAAAATGTGAGATTATACTGCTTGATTAATGATCCTAAGCTGTTACTTCATTGCCATGTCATCTTAACACTTTATCTGGAGTTCGTCAGCGGCAGATAAAGTTATTATAACAGCTGACGACGTAAAGTAAATTTTTTCGGAATTTGTTCACAACGTTGTAAATAATTTGTTATAAACGACTGTTAATCAAGAGAAATTGCTGTCAAACGACAAAAATAAAATTCGTTTGATTAACATGTTGAGGAATACTATTGAACACGCAAGATTTTCGGTACAGCAAGCTGCGGATGATGCAGATTCTCCTATTGTTAATACTGCGATCGAAATATCTGATAAGGAAAGAACATCTGTTGTTGGCGAGGATGTTAATCTTCTAACTTTGGTAATAGCCCTAACCACGGAAGAAAAAGATATATTTTGTATAAAGCCGGGAAGAGGTAAAGTGAAAAGGAAAGTTGTTTTCTTCAGAAATTCAAAAAAATCATTAACGTCTTAAAAACACTATTTTTCTCGGTCATGCCTTCAGTTGATGCCATACTATGTCAACTCTTTATCAGAAAGGCAAAGTAAAAATATTCAAACCTTTGCTAAATGTTATTCAGTTGCCGACTGTAATTGCAATTTTCAATAATCCAACTCCTACATCTGCACAAGTTAGAGAGGCCGGTGAAACACTCTTTCTTTTCATATATGGAGCAAAAACAGTGAAGGACCTTACACTAAACGAGTGTCTATTTAGACAGTTCAAAAAATCTTTGCAAAATAAAAAGGCAAAGTTGGAACTCTTACCGCCTACAGCAGACGTTGCAGCTCAACACTCTTTTAGGGTGTTTTACCAAATTCAAACCTGGCTCGGCAATGAGAAGAATGCAGATGAGTGGGGCTGGATCCTGAAGAGACTGACGACGAATGCGAAAAGGGTGATGCCGGCGATAATATTCCAGAAAATGACTGCTGATTTTGATGATCTATAAATAAACTGCTCAACAATTGAAGTTGCCCAGCAACAAAAATTATGTTATCATGATTATCTTAAAAGAACAATATCGTATTTAGCTGTCAAGTGTAGTGTCTGTTGATACAAGCCTCTGTTAGAAATAAGATAAGTTTGCTACATTATTAAGCTATAAAACTTAATATTTATTACTTTATCTACGACCACTACTAAAAGTAGGCCTTTTAGCGCTAGCTTGTTTCACTAAAAGTGACGTTTTATAGTTTACCGTGGTTAAAGAAATTAGCTGTTTACTTTTAGCACATGGGCTAAAAGTGAAGTGAGGTTATAAAACTACAATTTCGAACTGGAAGTGAAGTTGTAACGTTATTCTAGTTGCTTCTTGCGTTACAGGTAAAGTGTTTTTGAAATAATTAAAGCATTATGTAATGAATACAGTCAGATGTGGAGTATCAATAATTACATTTCGTAACTCACCTTGACAGTACTGGCGTGGCAAACAATCGCCCGCGCGGCGTGGCCTACTGTTTATTATGACAAATTAAAAGTGTCGCAGATGCAAACCTTTGTTAAATCGATATATATGGATTTATAACGGTAAATTTAAGATCGTAGATAAAATATTGTATGCAACGCATGTTAAAAGTCGTTTTTCTACAAACGTTTCAAAAAGTTACCGTTTTGATTGTCATTTGAGTATCGAAACGGCATTCTTTTAGGCACTAGTGCCTAAAAAAGTTTACTTTTAAGCACTAGTGCTTAAAACTAACACAACAGTTAATTAAGTTTTTATTTTTGGTAAATATGTACAACACAATTATTTAATTGATGAAAATGGGCACTTGCTGATGCTACACTTAAATTATCTTTCTCTTGTAACATTTGCATATTCTTAGAAATTGCAGGAAATGATGTAGCCGCACAAAACGGTGCCTGTACCTTTACTGGTCCTCTTTCTTTTTCACCCAAAATCTTATTTGCTACGCTGTTCTTGAACTTGATCGCCAGCCGCCGTGCCTTTTGAGTGTCGACATGCTCTCACCAGCATCAGCCAAAAACGAAGCAGAACATCGGCGGAAGTAGTGCCCAGTATATTCTTCACTGTTTGAAAGTCCAAGAAAACCAGCAATTTTTTTAGGTATAGCACCAATTCTGTTTATGCTACAGGCTGCACAATACATTTACCATTTCTGTAGCCAACGAAAAATCGTTGATGGTCCGTACTGCATGGGTGTAGACTAGCATACTTGCAAAAATTTTCCAAAAAATTAATGCCATCGATGTTTCCCTCTGTTACTGTAAACATTCTTGAAACCTTGGTTTTCGTGAATGGAATATTAATTTTTATGAAAGTACTGGCATCCTCAATATCAGTTACCCCATGAATGTAAGCTCCTCCCTGCGACAAGCTCCGGATAAACCAACAATTACGGCTACCTAGTATTTAAATAAAACGTTAGTGATGTGCTTCATATAAGAATTTGGTCAAATACTGCATTTACTTTCATTAACAATTAATGTTTATCGTCCGCTTCCTTCAAAAACCTTTCGATTTCTTCCCTTGTAAAAATTTTCGACTTTTTAGGCCTATATCCCTTGGCTTTTCTCTTTAGGCAGGCGATAACATTCGCATATTTGCTAATGTCCAGGTTTCTCTTGAAATATGTCATGGATCGCAGCATAGAATAGGTGCTCCATACGGTAGAGGGCTTATAAGTCGAAGAAAGGTCAGAGAAATATGCCTGCACAACCTTTTCGGCGACATCACTCACATTTTTTCGGTCACACCACCCTTGAATTTTTCGTAGGTTGCATTGTAGACGGATCTTGATTTTTCCGGTATGAGCGTCGAAACTGCGGCCTCTGCTGCATCTTCAATATCGGATGGAAGCTCGGAATCGCTCATTTTTGCCTAGTCGGAGACTTTAAATACACAACGCGTTCATATCAAACAAATCTTGTTAGTAAACAACGATCTGAAAAATTAGCTAACAACCAAGTAACTGACGCACGCCTACTAGCATATCTAATTCGGCATTTCATGAACGAAATTATTTTACTCCGATTTGTTCTTTTTGAAACGTATGTAGAAAAAATATTGTAAGATACACATTGCAAAACTCCGTGTTTCACGTCTAGTGCGTAAAACACGTTCATTTTGCAACTTGCATCTTAAATAGCTATTATGCACGAGACATGTTATAAAACTCAGCCTTCGGCTTCGTTTCATAATTTTCATGTCTCGTGCATAAACGTCGACTTTTAGGACTTGTTATATAAGTAGCTATTTTCTACGACCACTACTAAAAGTAGGCCTTTTAGCGCTAGCTTGTTTCGCTAAAAATGACGTTTTATAAATCAGCGTGTTAAAAGTGAAATCAGCTGTTTACTTTTAGAACATGTGCTAAAAGTAAACAGCGGGTGTTAAATTTATAATCTTAAACAAGAAGTGAGGTTATACAGTTATTCTAGTTACTTCTTTCGTTCGAGGTAAAGTGTTTTTTTAAATAATTAAAGCATTATGTAATGAATAAAGTAAAATGTATACTAATATAGTTACTTTTAATAACTAACTTTGACAGCTACCTACTGCAGAAACAGTCACTTGCGCCATCACGGCCATCTTTTTACTATGTCATAAATTATAACTGTCATAAATCCAAACCTTTGTTAAATCGACATTTATGGATTAATAACAGTAATTTTAAGGCCGCAGAAAAAATATTGTGTGCAAACTCGTGCATAAACATCCACTTTTAGCACTTGTTGCAAACATAGCTATTAATCGTAAAGGTATGTTTTACTTCTAATTTATTTACACTGTTTTAATGCGGTTTGTGTTTTTATAGTACGCCCAAACGATGTCAGGATGTATATCGAGTAATAGGAGGTTCCACTCAATACTAATTTAAAAACTGCATTTGAAAAATATTTTAAAAATGTTTTTTGTTACTTTATTTGTTTTTGTAATTAATTGTGTGAAAGACTCCAAATTACTGTTAATTAAAATGAAACTATATTAAAACATATTAACGTATACTATTTTCGTTCTTCCATTTGAAATTATTTTGCTGCTGTAAGTTTTTGATGGGCCACTTTAATTGTTAAGCAGTTTAGTAAGTATACTTCAGTAAATGTTATATTTCTGATCTCTGCTAACCAAACTTCAGTTGAATAATATACACTACTTTTTCAGAATATAATCGGACCAAGACTAGACGGCGGCAAAACTAAAGAGCTGCGCGAAAAATTTAAACATGTTGAAAAAGAAATATTTTTGTTATAAATAAATTCCCAAAAAATAATCTATCCTTAATAAATAAGATGTAATAGGTCTATTTTGCTTTTAAAGGAACTGTGTGCATAAAACAATAGCTCACTTTAATAAATTTTGAAAAAACGTTTTACTCTAATTTTTCCAATATGACGGTTCGAGCACACTTTGTGCTTCCCGGGATTCATCGGAATCTTTAATGCTACATATTTTTCTATAACTCTGTTAATTTTCAAGAGTCGCGTACTTTTTTTGTTTATTTGGCGAATTTTGAAGCATTTTGCCTGGACTATGTGTACAGCTTGCTAATGCAAAATCCATCAGTTGGCTATAATTAGCAGGTAAGTTTCAACATTTAGGCAATTTTAACTGAGTTACGTGTGGAGTTTACTGTGTGTCCCAAACACTCTCCTTCCACAAACCGTAGTTTCTGCAACTCGTTGAAGTTGTTGCCATTTATAAAAAAAAAAATATTGTCGATGCTTGTTTTTATAGCTCGATTTTCCAAATATAATCTTACCCTAAGTAAAAACCAACCTTTTGTTTCTCGACGTTACCTAAATGCTGTGGTAGCAGCTTGAAGTCTGTAGTTTTGGATTATTTTTAACTAAAACATATATTATGAGGACAGACTCTTTTTACTTAGTGTGTATTTTATCATATGTGGCCCTGATGGAAATGCTTGCAAGATTATCATGTTTGCCTATAATGCTTATTGGAGGATAAATGTATTATTGTTGAACCGAAATGTTCAGAATTGGGAATAGCCACTACCAATTACATCTTTAGTTAATTCGCGACCCCCAAATAATACTTGCACAAGACCTGAATATGTATAAATAAGGGAAGGTGCACAGAATGTAAGGGTAGACGATTAGGATGTTAAAGGCATTCAATATCTTTATATATCTGGAGTTAACTTACTATAACTTCGACAGATATAGAAAAGAGCGGCAAAAATACTACACGGGTTTACTGTGGGAAATGCTTCAGCATCGACAAGAAAAAACGACTACTGCAGAACGTAGTGATCCTTGAAAAGATTAGTTAAAGGCAGAATAAATACTATGGAATTGGAGTTTGTGAGAAGGTGGGGGATTAGCTTAAGGGCTGCATGGACATTCATGCCACGAGGAAACTGACAAAATAGTGTGGGGTGGGGGGACAGAGGTTGAATGAAAACACAAATACCGATTCCAGAAAACTGCAAATCCAGGAGAGTAATTGATTTTGAAAACTATATCAAAGAATATAGTTTAATAGAAAAAGAACTGTAGTTTTTGGATTTATGCTCTCTTTTAACCTTATCAAACATTAGTTGACAGCAAGTCAAAATTATTAGTCAGCACGGCGCTCTAAGTCACTGACAACGTTAAACAACAATATTCAGAAAATCTGTCTACACACAGGTGAACGGACTGCAGCGTGTTACTCAATATCTATTTTTGTTTATTTTTAGAAATGAAGTCATCAAATATTACTACGTTAGCAGGTATTTTTAATAGTTCTTTGCGCTAACTATGTAAAAATTTTGTGTATAAAAGCAGTAGACATTAATGAATAAATGAGTTAACATCGACCACGAACAAAGTCACAGGTACTTGGAATTCAGATCGGTACAGAGCTAGTTAACTCTACACTTATTCATAAAAGTCTATGACGTGGTATATTATGGCAAACTACAGTTTTTTCATTTACTATTTTACTTGAAAAGAAAACAAACGTTAAATATAGACTACGATCGCTTAATCTGATTTCCAATTACCCTAGCATTTTCAAGTTATTAAAAACTATAACTGTAATTTTAATAAATGGATGGTAAACGTGAACATTGCCATTAACTGAACAATTTATTTCTCTTTACAATGTACAGATCTTGCAGGCATAAGTTATATAAACAAAGCTATAAATATCGTTTGTTTTATGATATTAAACGTCAAGCAACTAAGCCTGGGCAAACAAATGACAATTGCAAATCAATGCTGACGTTTGTTTTTTTGCGGAACACTAATTCGATTACACTGTAATAGTCTTGAACGGACATTGCCGATATTCAAAAAGGAAAGTGGATGCGAAAGCTGCTGTTTACGAGAGAAAGGATTTTTTTGTCGTTTTCGGCACCTACTAATGCTTTATTTCTGGTCTTCCCTATGAAGTCTCCTGCCACATCGACGCACTTGACCCACCAACGCGACGTTTCAGCTTCATAATCCCCTCTTTGCAAAATTATGTACATTGAACCTCTAACCATGAAGTCACCTTAGTTTTTAAACTGTAATCGTCCCCTGAAATGCGTTCCACGAAGGTGAGCTTCCAATGTTCGGGACAAAAGTAAATCCTAAAGTACGAGATCAGTAAAATAAGCTAAGTGTGAATTTCAAAGCACAGTTTAACTGATTTTAATGTCGTTACAACGTATTTGTGCGACAAAGCATTGTAGTACTATATGAGCACTTCTTTTAGCAGTCCTCGACGGCGTTAAATTTTACTAAGGTTACAGAAATACGTTGATGACACGAGCGTGTCCATGTGAGTAATTCACTCAAAGATGAAGAATGGGGGTACTTACGGAGAAGAGTAATAATTAAGGGAGAACAGAGCGAAATTCAGTAGAACTTGGGAATTACGTGAAACAGAAAACTTCTAGAATGGACGTGACCGATACGTTAAAAAATGAGTGATAATAAAAGGTTTCACCACCAAATTGGGACGAAATAGCACTGGAAAGCCGAAGAAGGAAATCATTAAACAAGTGCACTAGAACTCATCAAAGCGAAACGGGTACCATCGTGAAATGAAGTAGATTATACGAAAAATAAAACAGAAACCAGCTGTAAAACTGAGATAGTACAAGATATCACGCGCACATTCGATCAGATAAAAAACTATAATAACTGGAACTCGGAAATAAAGTCACACATGCGAAACAAAAACAGTGCCTACTAAGTTAATCCCGTTTTAATAAATTAACTAAGGATACCTAAGAACATATAAGCATTTACCTAACATTCAAGTCTTAAAAACATACACTTAATTTGAAACGGGTAAATATGTAAATTGCCAACGCTAATAAATAAAAATAGCTCATTAACAGAAGCCTGGAAAAACCAGGAAACATCACATTCTCGAGGAGAGGAAGTAGCAAAGAAAGCGACATCCATTAAACAATAACTAGCAATTAAGTAACTGTTAGGGAAAACTACAGGTGAGGTAAATCAATAAGGCTAACGTTACCAAATAAAGTAAAAATAGGTGCTTACATCAAAATGAACGTAATGTGGGTTAACAACTGTAAATAGTTTGGCATAGTCATAAATATAGATATGACAATAGACGAAACGATTCCAAATAGAGTGGATAAAAGAAATAAAATATACTACGCAGTGTAAGTATGATAGTTTAATCACAAATAAGAAAGTAACTGTACGTGCAAAACCAAGGTTTTTAGTAACATATAGATATAAAAACTGAACTGTCCCCAACAACAGCCAAAAGTAAAGTGACAACACAAAAAATTTATTACTTGAGTTAATTGACTGCTATGATTCAAGAACCCGAGCAGGAAATGCCATAGTTAGTGATAGCTTAGATAATTACATTAAAAACCACAGCAGAAAGAAGTCTTCTAACGATTCTTCCACCGCCTTATCCGTTTCGGATCGTTTGCAAAGATGTGAAAAAGTTCTACGGGGCTGACACCAAACTATTTCCTCAGGTTCGCTAAGCTGGAGAATCTTCTTCTACAGGGTCCTCTCCTTTCCTCTATCTCTCCTTAGATGAAAAGTTGTAGGCGGTGTTATTTGTGAATAATTCTCATGGTGCGGTCCATATATTCGAACTCCTTCTGTTTAATGGTGTTCAACAGTTTCTGATGGCAGGACAAATTTCTAAGAACCACTTCGTTGATTATGCAATGCACCCCGACGGTAGGTCCACTTCATGAAGTCTTTCCTCTGCGTATCTTTCGACATGGTTCAAACTTTGACGCCGTATAGTAGACTGGGAAAGAAATACCGCTTCACCGTTTTCTTTTTCAGAACGAGGCTGAGATCTCTCCAGTTTAGAAGTGGCTATATCTTTGTGAGGGTATTTGTGGCTTTCTCGATACCGCACTTAATTTCTACGAAATGAGCCGAAGTCTCGTTGAGAGTACAACCAATATATGTGTAGTTGGCCACTCTCTCGATTCTAGGTGATGCAGGAGTATTACTGATAACAATGTTGATCTCCTAAATGTTAAAGTAAGAACGACTCACAAGCATGGATGTATACTGGGCTCCTAAAGCCGCTCCTGCTTGACGCAATCATGTCGTGAAAAATTTACTACGTTACATAACATGCCTTAAATACCTGTTAACTAAACGATCAATTAGGAGGTTGCTTGGAATATTAAGTCTTCGAATGACGCAACTCTGAAATATCATCTGCAATGGGAAGGTGCCCGTCGAAATCTGGAGACGGTTCTCACTCTATTAAAATAGATTATCCAAGATATTCAATACCAACAATACGTAAGTGATGTTGCTTGAAGTCACGCTAAATCGTCAGTATAACGAAGCAAGCATGTGACAGGTGTACTTGAACTATTGGGGTTCTTTTAAATTCCTGGTCTGATATATAACAAATTTTGTAGTTTTCAGAAACACTTGAAAACGAAAAAGTTTCCCGTATATTATCATACTGGAAATCGACATTATCAATACAAAAAGCTTTACCGCGAGGAGTTCACGGTTTATTCAGTCGAGTTCTGGAAGTAAGTCCCTCGTACACAACAAGCCCGAGAATAATACTGGGTAGGTATTCAATGATTATCGATAGCGCTGATTTTCTTCTGTCCTTCAGGTCAAGAATTTCATATGTCATCCAAGCCTTCTTTTTCCGTCCCCCTTTTGTTTTAGGTGCACCCTCAACAGTCCTAAAGCTCTGTTATTTGTATCTCAGGTGATCTGGATTTCTTTGAAATTTGTTTTAAAGGGCTCCTCTTGATCGGAAAGCACGACCGGGCCTAGATAGTTTTTGATGAACACTATGCTGTTTTTGCATCTGATTTGACTAACATGTAACCTAGTTGGTTGTTACCAGGTTGGTACAAGGTTGTTGGGTCTCTCTCCTGGTGCCCTCTGTGTATAGTCTTTGTGGGGCCGTTTGTGCTGTATGCTAATAATGAAAAGCTGTTCTTCCATGTAGAACTAAACCAGCTGTTCTAACGATTAATGTAGAAAAAACAAAAATAACAAAACTACATACACACATAAAATATAAATAGAAGAGAAACCAGTAAAAATATAAAAATATGTAAATACTTGAAATGCGTTTTACAAAAACGAAAAATGTGGACAAATAATCGGCAATGAACAAATTATGGAATATATATTCATTAAAGGAAATTTTGTGAAAAATTAAAACTCGTCGCTCTAACACAAGCGTTAAAAGCACTTTACTATACGGTAGCGGTTGCGACTACTTATCAATAAAAAAAAAATTCGGAATACACGGGCTAGAAGAAAATACAAATGACGAATTATACGACAGTGAGGAGAACATGGAAAATAGTACGACACGCACTGAGAAAATTAAATTCGGATATAGCTACATAAGCTATAAAATATACAACACAGGAAAAAAGAAAACGAGGAGGACCGACCAAAACATGGAGCAAGAATATCAGAGAAGAGTACGAAAACGTGAATATGACGTAGATTAAAGCATAAAAAAATAGAGGTGAGGTAAAGGATTTACTGAAAAACATATTGTAATGGTGTTCCTTGTCATACTGTGGTTCGAATCCCACCGCTGTAAGATGTATTGTAATAAGGCGTTTAGTACTATCTCGTTGTGTTCACCTGTATACTATGGACAGTACTAGACTTGATAAATCTCCCTGCTTTATCATCGTATTTATATCGAAGCTATACGATTCCTTGTTTAATATCGAAATAAACACTGACGATTCAAGACTGCATTACCTATGCAAATCCTGCTAAACATGCAGATCGTTAATTTTTTTAATTTTTACGAGATACACGACCTGGCTGGGTTATTTTTAAGCTTCGGAAGTGGACTGTCATTGATTTTATTCGCATTCGCAAACAACCTACTTTTGGAGCTGGATTGTGCTTGGCCATTACTCCAAACAAAGTCAGGTTAGTAAACACTTCGAGGCTCAATAACTTTTTTTGGGCACAACAATTTACTTTTTTAATTGAAAACATTGTCATTTGTGTGGGATCAGATCGACAAATTCCCAGTGGTACTGAAAATGTTTAAACACTATGCAATAGGTAATTTATGTACAAACATTTACACACTTAGAAATAGCTTGCTGAACTAGTATAAAAAGTATTTCAGAAAACTTTACTCCAGTTCTCTGCCCATTTTACTTGGCTCAAAAAGCAAAAGCTTCAAAATCGGCGTACCTCATGTTTTCATGTTAATGCTAAATACGGGAGCGTGTTTCAATTAATATTAAAATCTGTCAAAATTATGCATTGAAACGGAATTCAAGCATGGTTTTTTGTTGCGGGCGAAACACGGACCGGTCGTTTCAGGTTATTAAAGGGGCTGTAACTACATGGCAGATTATTTTGCGCGACGGTGGATTAGGTCCATTTTTGATAAAATATTATGGGTAGTTTATTACATTTTGTGAAAGCAGCTCGATGCTGCTAAAATAATTTACCGCGAGTCCATTCACAGCGTTGTTGCTCAGAAATATGGCGGCAGCAGCGACCTTTCCTGTCGTCAAATTCGCACCCTGTTGAATTGTTTTGCCCTCACCATTATGCTTCAAATTTTACTAATTGCGCGACTGTTTGTGAAGAGTTTTGATATTTAAACCGGTAATAAAAGGTAACGGAGGCTTTTACTAGGAAACGTTGCTGTATATAGCATAGTCACAAAGCTGATTAATAATATCAGCCTATGAGATTTTAAAGCAATGTGTATTGTAACACTACCTTCTACATTAATCACATTAATGTCATTAATAAAATCATTTAAAATTTTCATTAAAACATAAATTAGCGACCTGTAAACGACAAATGTCTCGTTAAGTACCCCTAAGAGGCGATCAGTACGCTGCAGCGGCTTTTTGCAAAAGCGTGTGGTAGATAAAACTGTATAAATTTACCATATATTAGAAAAGACAAGGAATCCTGAGAAATATTCGCAATCTAAAACTTATACTGCTAGACGGAAGCACTTCGCCCCGAGCTGTATATAAATTTCTTATTAAAAAGAAAATACTTTCTGTCAAGTTTTGTTTCGGTGCGTTCCAATTTCTGCAGACTTTATATTCAATGCTCCTTTAGTCGTTCTCGCGCCTGGCTTATACGAATGTATTTGAAAAGAATTTCGCCAAAGACGCGGACTTCCATCTGTGAACGTGGAGCAGATGCGCTTCACGGTTGCACAAATCGCAGCCGCCGCTCCTATTTTCGAACTGTATTAAAAAGTCGCTTTCAGGTGCAATAGTTGGTGACAGGAGTTCGTGAGAAACTACGTCAGGGACACTAAGATGTAAATTATTTAAATATATATTGCAATTCTAGTTATTACTAAAATGTACTATAATTGTTGCTTCAAGTTTATTTTTACAACCTTATAATTGTTTTATTTATGAGTACGATGTAACAGACAAAGGTGGTTTTCTTATACATACGAACTCATCTAGCAGAAAAGTCATCATCAAATTGTCATTATAATGAGACATAAAAAAGTAATTTAGTTGTACAGATGAGACTACGTACCGGGGGCGTTTTGCAAGAAATTAAATGCAACGATATCACTTTTATTGCAACAAAAAATAAGGGTCTAATACGCTAGTGAAAACCGCATTTCGATATTTCTTTCCTAACCTAAAATATCAGTAAAAGAAGTTAAAACTCGAAATAGTGTTGCATCTTAGGGAATATTTCCAGTATACCTGCCATTATTAAATCCTAATTATCGTTATTTTAGCAATATATATATATATATATAAATTTACTGTTAAAATACCAAAATTATATTTAAAATGTCAATAATAATGAATACTCATTCAATATGATTGAATATTGGTCTTCTGTCCACACGAAATTCGAAATTTTTAAAATGCATGTATGCTTTGGAAAACGAAATAGCAAAAATTATAATGGTGGTGTTTAAGTGTCAATCATATTAAGATTGCAGCTATTTATAGTTCATTTTGGTGGCCTTATTTGTAAAAAATGCCTTTTCCACCTGTAGAAGTGTTTGATATGTTTCGTGTTTATTTTCAAAACAATGAAAACGCAAATGTTTCCGTTAGAATCTAGGCGATGGAGTATCCTGATAGGCGCCATCCAACTGTCAAAGTTTTTCGTGTGGACAGAAAGGCAATATTCAATCATATTGAATGAGTATTAATCATTATTGACATTCTAAATATAATGTTGGTATTTTAACAGTAAATTTATATATATATTGCTAAAATAACGATAATTAGGATTTAATAATGGCAGGTATACTGGAAATATTTCCAAAGATGCGACATTATTTCGAGTTTTAACTTGTTTTACTGATATTTTAGGTTAGGAAAGAACTATCGAAATGCGGTTTTTACTAGCGTGTTAGACCATTATTCGTTGAACGGTTTAGTTTTTGTAAGAACTGTCCTCAAACTAAACCGTTCAACGAAGAACAACATTCAAGGAATTGTATATATAGTATTCCCTGTGAATGCGGGAAATATATCGGTGAAACATCCAGACCTTTAGCAGTTAGTGTTAAAGAACATAAAAATATGATGAAAACCTATCAATTCAATAAGTCTAAGCTGGCAGAACATGCTTGGGATGAAAACCATAAAATACAATGGCACAACACAAAGATCTTGTCTAAAGAATGGATGTCAACTAGGCGAAAAATTAAGGAAACGGCATATATTTTACTTAACGAAGAAAAATGCTTGTCGATTTTCTCAATATTTTTAGACAATAGTTGGCTACCTATTCTTAAAGATGAGATCAAGTAGGTATAGATATCAACAAACGTCAATGTAAAACAATTCATTGGCGGTTGGTCGTTTTTCCTTCCAGTGAAAAAAGCTAAGTTTCTTGTTCTTTATAATTGTTATTCGTTAATAACGAGGGCAGATTGTCCCTCAAAACGTTCGTTATTAATATTTTCGTTATTTAATATTTTTAATTTGCAGAGTGGCGAAATACCCAAATAAGAATTTGAATTAGTTTTCCCCATCATGTCACAATCCGCATCAGGTAACCGAAGGCGGAAGGGATAAGACACTAATAGCAATTTATGAGCAGGGGGTAATTCCAAATGCCTTACATAGGTCGTCGCAGTCAGTCAGTCAGTTAGACATTCAAATTTGGTTTATGTACAAGTGATTGTGAAAACAATTCCGTGTCCTTTTATAGTGTCCGTTACAATGCCAAACGCATGACGAGCTAACATAGGTCGTCGCAGTCAGTCAGCTGCGCGGGTATATACTTTACGTGCGAACCACAATGAGGGTTTTTGGGACGTTGATTTCGAAAATGGCATTTATTTTTAAGTTCAAGACGATGGACATGACATAAAATTAAAACTCTATAGTGGTGAAACGGGGTTTCAGAGACAAATTATTTTTCGGCAGAACAACGCTTGCTGGACCAGCTAGTTTCCAATACAAATCTCAGATAAGATGGCTATTGATGAATTAGAAGATAAAATACAAAGTTACATACATGTTACCACCAAAAATAGAAAAAAGTTACTGTGATACTCAAAATTGCATATAAGAAAACAGAAACATAAATGTAACGTCCCCAAATTACAAATAGTTGAACAAAACTGTGACGTTTCCGAAGACCCACCTTGATTTAACGCATATAGTCCGGAAACAATTTTTTTCCGAATATACAGAAAATTTATCACTCAACCTAGCGTTTTATGTCTATAATTCATTAACAAAATAAGCAAAAAAATCGTCTTGTTTTAATTGGCAGTAATTAGCTGTCCCTTTAAAAGGACAGTAGGGTTATACACTACTTCAAAGTAATAAATATTGTAAACTACTTACTCAAATAAGCATTTATTTTTCTTTGATATAACATAAAGCAAATTAAATAGTGTGATACTATACAAAACAATCCTTGGGATGTAGGCCGACGTCGCGCTTTTGGCATTCAAAATTACATTTTTGTGGCACACAGCGCAGCGTCGTTGATTCTGATAGTATTGAAGTAAATGCTCTAATCTGTCATAGCGAGAAAACTGATGCAAAATTTTAGATGGTTTGGATGGTCCTCGTTTTGTCACTCTTTTGTATGTTTCCAATAATTCAGTGGCAATAGATCTTCAAAACTCCAACTGATCAAGACTGCCATTATTACATTTATGTAATCGCCAAGAATTTTGTACAGCCATATCAATGCAGTGTGAAAAAGTGGAAAGTACCATTTCTTCCCCCTAATGGATACTCTATATTCACATATATTTTGATCCCCACGATCAACGCCCCCATTTTTTCGTGGTAAGATTTTATCAATCTCGGCTGTTCTATGTAGATGTATTTTTTTCAGATCGTGAAAAACGTTTTACTTTGTTCACTGGAAACACTTTCAAGGCATTTGAGGCTACACACACAACACTGTTATCATTCCACTTAGCAGTAATTATTTCTTCATCGGCTAGAGTATGTTCAAAATAAACCCGCTTTTTTTTCTATATGATATCTGTACTCGAGAGAGGACACTGTGGAATGCGATTTTCACTCAAAAGTACCAGTAGTCTTTATATTTTTTATTTTTAATTCCTTGAGCAATGAAAGAGATGTGAAAAAATTATTGAAATATAAATGGAATGATTCATAAGGCATTCTTTCCAGAATATCCGCATACTGCAGTACAACAGACTACCCAAGTCCCATATTTTATTTATTTTTATTTTATTTTATTTTATTTCGCACTCAGCCAACAGCCGTTAGGCCAATTATAGGCGTCGCTGTGCAGTTATGAGGACTTCCAACCCCACTAACGACTGTCATGATGTTGTATGACCGCCGGGACCAACTTTTTTCCGTGATAGCCGTACCACGAGGCGCAGAGAGATGCAGCCGTGGAACTCCCATCCAAGTTCTGACCAGAGACAGCGTTGCTTAACTCTGCTGATCGAACGTGGACGCTTGTTCAAGCTACACCACTCGGGACCCGACCATATGTTTATACTTCTCAGGCAGTGTTGTTGAAGAGCCCTGATACGGGTCAAAATAAACAATATAGCCTAGTCCTAAAGCACCAATCCAAAATTTATAACCCCAGCGGATGGGTTTACCTCTAATAAATTGTTTCCCACTGTGACGTCCAAAGTATGGAATCATAGATTCGTCTACGCAATGGTTTTCTTCAGCTGGCGCGTGCTCGAAAAATTTCTGATTTAGAATATCGAACAGAGGCCTCAATTTTGAATATTTATCCTTTATATCTAATTTTGTATTATCGTTGAAATGAATATTGCTCATAATGTATTGAAATCTGTCACGTGATATAGCCTCGCACACCAATTTATTGTTGCAGTCGTCTCTGTTTTGCCAAAACATTTTCTTTCGTGGCAGAGATACATAACCACTAAGTATAAGTATAAGTATAAGTATAAGAGTTCCAATAAAACACATTAGCTCGTCGGCAGTTATATTTCCTTCACGGTTTTTTTGTTCGGCATATTTATTTGAATAATTGAGAATTAGATTTATCACTGCATCATCAAAAAAAAAAAACGAAATGTGGCAGCAGGTGAAAGGTTATTTGCAACGGAGGAAAGAGTGTTCTAGTTCGAAAAATGTGTTGCTTCTAAATCGCTTGTTTTGTAATCAAAATTTTTCAACTGCTTGGGTCGTCGTTCCACGAACGCTGACAGTGGTCTCTCATCTTCACTACTCCACTCGTCTTCTGGTGGTATTCCTTGTACATCTACTTCTGCTCTAAGTTGCGATCCAGGCAGATTATCAGGGACAAAAAAAATTTTTGTCGCCTGAATCGTCGTCAGTGTCAATTTCGTCGTTAGCATTTTCTGGTGGAAAGATAGCAATTTCTTCAGGGATTTCAGCAGTATCATCATTTTCTCTTTCTTCTAGCAGTTCAGCAAATGTTAGTGGCTTTTTCCAATAACTGGAAAAACAAATAAAATATCTTTACACCAGTAGCGAATAAACCTACGGTTCTTTTAAAAGGACAGCAAAACATTTCAGTCCACATTTTTTTTAATATGAACAACAGTTAGCAGTTATGGTGCTGGAGGTGTTTTTAGGATCTTCTTAGAGCGAAACTTGTTGTCATACAGTCATAATTATTGATAACAATAAAAATTACTTACCTCCAATTGTTCATCGTAAATAGCCCGTGAATCTAACACAAACACTTTTACATAAAAACTACAAAATTTAATAATTTTAACAAACACGTGCCACACGTAGATTCTCAGTACTTGAAAACGTTGGGTCAAAGTCCTGGCACCTGCGTTCTAGTAGGTGAATTAGCGCAAGGTGTGCAGATTTCTACCATCCTTTTAAAAGGACGGTAAGGTTATACGGGTTAAAACACAATTAGTTTGTTTGAATTTGACCGCCACCAACTTCAGTCATAATTTATGCTCAAGCTCGAAAACGGGACGCCTTCGGATTCGCAAAGCTGTCCAGAAAACTGCCATATCCCAGTTCCACCAGTATTCCATTAGAAGATACCCTCGTCGATAAGGAAACACAATGGTATGAAAGAGATATGCTTAGCTCAAGACAGACAGTCCAGTGCTCCAGCTTCTCCAGCCTTAAGCTGCGAGAGGGGCTTAAGCCCTGACACCTGCAGCCTGAGCACTCCGCAGCTCTGCCAGCTTGAAGAAGCAAGTCGTTATCACTACCCGCCAAGGTAGGTAGGTGCGATTCAAAGCCGCATGTCGCCACAGCCCATTAGAGCGGCCCTACCATCTCTATCTTCGAAAAATTCACTTGGTGCTACATCCCAAAGCCCGAAGCAGCCACGGACCCCTGGACAGCGACTCCATAGCTAAATACAACGTCCTATATGAGATGCCTTGTTCAGAGGAAAGGTAAACCGACATGTCACCGACACCGTAACTGGGAAAAAACTTGCTTTACTTGACCTAGAAGCATCCTGTATGGTGGTTCAACGGAAAGTTATAGTTCGCTGCAGGATCTCAGAGAACGCAACCCGAGTGCTTGCAGCAAAAATCGTAGAGCTCCTGCTTCCAGCCGAACTTCCCTTAATGGTAGAAGCTCAGCTTGTGGCCTTTCTTCTCACGTAAACTGCCAAAGCACTGTCCGAAGCACAAGTCCATGTTAATTTGTATTATAAAGACCAATATACGTACTTTATTCAAACTGCTCTTATTCTATATTACTTGAAAATAATACAAACTCCTGGATTTATAATGCTATTTAGAGCAGTAATTAATTGAGAGGAGTAATTTGCTAATCTTATCCACAGCCAAGCTAAATATTATATTTTTAAAAGTATTAAATACAAATGAACGAAACCAATATAGAGAATTAGTCAAGACCATAGTAGAAAACAACAAGGGCGAGTCCTAAGATCCACTACACTTCCCAACCACATCGTACACCCTTGGACAAAATTTTAATCGCAAGCTCAAAAAAAAACACCCGACATCACTACTGAAGAAATGGAAAATACCCTCTCTCAAATGAAAAACGGCCCGACACCCGAAAATAGTATTACTTCTGGAATGTTGAAGGTGTTGTAATCCTTCAACCAGTGAGAATTCTTCCTACTAAATGTATCTCAGAAAGTATAATACAGGAGTCGTGGAAAAATTGTCAAGTTATTTTCTATAAAACAAAGACAACGGGTAATAATCGGACAATAAGTCTCCCGCCACACACATACAAATTGCTTTCAGAGACCACCTCCAGAGCACGCTAGTTTCCGTAAAAGCTACAGCACCACTAACCATATTCAAACTATTAGTGCGTTAATAGAAAAAATAAGAACGTAGATAAGTTAATATAACTAGCATTTGTTGATCGAAAGGCCTTCGATTCTATAGGACTATAGGCAATATTTAATGCAATTGATTTCAGCTACAGAAACTTCAAAAAAATTTACTTACGACCATTTAACTTTAAGTATATTTGAAAACAAATAGAGTACTAATAAAAAAATATATGCGTGCTGATTTGCTGATATAATTTTTCTTAAACTCTTTACGCTTAAATGGAGAAAACTGGAGTGGGACAAAAAAGGTATTAACACCGAAAATGTGAAGAAACTGGCACTAATTGGCTTAAAATATAGCAGACTGGAAGAGGAAATGGGACTTATGAGAGGCCCATCTCTAGGAGTGGACAAAAAGCGGCTGTTAGAGAAGAATATTTCAACATATTAGTACCGTACAAGTACGTGGAAGATGCGAAAAATAATTGAGCTAAACAACTTTGATTTGTTTCGCTTTATTCATTCAAGGTTGATTAGTTATTTATGAACACACTCTAGCATTATGCGAATTTAAGTGGAATTAATAGTCAGATTTTCCGTTTTAAAAATTGCTACATGTTAGAAACTTGCAAGTTTTAGTTTGGCTACTACTTTGTCGAACGCCGTAGTTACTATTAAAGTTCTACTTTTTACAGCAACGCTTCCAGAAAATATGATCGCTCAGGTTCTCTCAATTCGCTGCAGACCGTAAAGTCGTAAACTTGGGCGCCTTTGATTCACAGCAGCAACTTTGCACCTTGCAAGTTCCAATGTTCGACGTGAGCTTCCGCCATACGAACCTAAGCAGGACCTTTTATTCTTAACAGACTGGCTCACTTGCTAGTTTTCTTGTTTAGGATATGGACGAAAGTTCAGCTGAATTATTCATTTTAATACAGGATCTGTCGCATTGCCAATGGAATGATTGCTAGTTTTTATTCGTGTTCTGTGTTGCGCAAAATTAATTTAAAGATCCCTGCCTTTATATGAGCCCATAAATTCTTCCGGTAACAAATCTGGAAAATTTCTAAATGTTGCATGTCAAACGAACGTCTCCAACTACACGAAAATTTAGCCAAGAGTAGTATAAAAATCAATTTAGCTTGCTCAAACGAAGTGAATAAATAGCAGCGTTTTTTAATATTTATATCAAAATATTGACCTCACCTTTTGTATATTTTAGGATTTTTGTAAATAGTAATTGAGATTTCGTAGATATTTGATTAATATTAATTACATTTAGCAGTTTGTAAAACGCAGATGTTTTATAGTTACTGAATTATATCAAAGTATGTGAACCTTAAAGTATACGTCTCATCCTAGAAATGTCAACATTAACTAATGTTTCCTTTTCACCTACCTTGTATATGTTATTTTTGAGCTTGTCAAATTAATGATTGGTTTTAAAAGATCCACACTGATTGTTATTGATATTTATAATACTATCGTTAAGATCGAGAGTCACATATAGATTTGTTATATCTGATTATTCCTGTTTCTCATATTCTTATATAGCCAATATTTACAGCTATTGCGATTCCATTAGTGCTGAAGGTTGTGTGGCCATTTCTGGCTATGTTCGATTTATATTTCTTGTTGTAATGTAGGTTATTTACAATACCTTTCATAGATTTTATGGGGACGCATAGTCAAAACCAGTACTTACATAGAGCATTACTTGATTGTTTTTCTATTTAGGTCTTCTAATAATGCGGTAGACGCCACCGCGGTTGAGCAGTTAGGGAGCTCAGACTGCCGTGCCACGGTACGGAGTTCAATCCCCACATATGGCAATTAGCAGACGGCCCACCTAGTCCCTTTATAAATTAAGTACCGAAACCACAGTTCTGGAAGTAGGGAACGAACGACAGTCGTCGAAGGAGTAATGGTAACCACATCACCCAGTACGCCGTTAATGGTGTGCAAAATTGAAAGGGTTACTTCGGCGACTCTGACTTGCCCTGTTTCAGACTATGTGTCTGCATGGGGTCTAGACCACAACGGCCACTGGACACAACGGCCACACGTAATTTTGCATGGACATATCGGCCACACTGGACACAACGGCCAAAAGCGATATGTGGACACAACGGCCACCTTGGATGTATCGGCCACAGGGTTAGCTGGACACAACGGCCACTCTGGACACTACGGCCACATTTCAAACGTGGCCACAACGGCCACAGTGGACACAACGCCCACTGGACACAACGCCCACACAGAATTTTTGTATGCCCATATCGGCCACTTATCAGACGTGGACACAACGGCCACACTGGACACAACGGCCACTGGACACAACGGCCACACAGAATTTTTGTATGCCCATATCGGCCACACTGGACACGTCGTCCACATAGCAGACCTGGACACATCGGCCACCGTGGACACAACGGCCACAAAGCGGACGTGGACACAACGGCCATCGTGGACACATCGGCCACATATCAGAGGGGGATAAATTGAAGGTTTTCCCGCTGACATAGCTATACAAAATGAGCAAAGCCGTTCGCCCAACCCGCCTGGACTTTCCTGTACTTTAGAAAATCTATAAAAACAGAAAACGGACGGGAGTGCTCAGTTGAAATAATTAAACACATTTAAATTTGATTCAAAACGACTCCACACACCACCAAAAGTGCATCATGTTACTTGATATGCATCGCTGCTGACGTCAAATAACGCAACCATCCGACGCGCTGTGTTTTACCGTTGATCGAGGTATTTGCCAATGTTGCCTATTGTACCTCAAAAACTAAACACCCTGTATTGTTATGTGTTGATACCATTCAGTATTAGTTATGTGCATTTCTTAATAATATGTTTATCAACACCTAGCTGCTAGTTATCTATATAAATATTATTGCTTCATATTGCGTCATTTAATGCATCATAGTCTCTAGGGTATAAAATAACATAAATCCATTAATTCTGAAATCATTAATAACGCGTGATCTGTGTTCACCTAGCATTTTTGTTTATTTTGCGAATTTTAAAAGTAGTAAGTTTTTCCATAATGTAATCTGAAGTTCGTCATAATTATCTTCTTCTTCTTCTTCTTCTTTTATAAATAAAATTCAAAGTATGTGTGTATGTTTGGTATACAAATCCACACCGCAGCACAGATCACTTTTAAAATTCACAAACGGGTACTATGGGCGTGTGGGATGGCATAGAGGTGGTCCCGGTCGCTAACTATTAACAAACATTATATCTTTGTGATGTTAACCACACAAACTTCTGACAAGTGTCATATTTTATTTGACTTTCTTCAAAGGTATGCATAATTTTATGAATTTAACTAAATTTTTGCAATTATTTACTTTAATCGACGTGCGGCTAATAATTACGGCACGCAATTCTACGTTGAAAAACAAGCAAAAAACTTTAACACCAATTTGGTCTTACACGAAGAGTCTTTAAATTATAAGCACTTAAAGGTTTTTTAATTTGGCAACGCTGTACAATTTAAAGCTAAGAGACATGCACTTAGTTATCCTTGATCGTATATGTTTGTGATTCTGCAATTAAATCAAGTATGTGTTTATGTTTTTCATGGATATCCTCTAATATTTTTGGAATAATAGACAAATCAAGATTGAATGCGTTTTATTTAAATTAATACTCTTTTTTGGCTACAATAGCTGTTCAAAATGAGCACCTCTAACTTCTACACATTTGGTACACCGAGTAAGAATGTTTGGTATTAGATTTTGCAGCATGTTACGATTGTGTATTTCTCTAACTGCATTATTTATCCGTTCAATAAGTCGCTCTTCGGTTTCAATTTCTACTTGATAAACAAGAGCTTTTAAAAAGCCCCAAAAGAAAAAGTCTAGGACATTTAGGTCGGGACTTTTTGTGGGCCATGGTATCGGAGCATCACGTCCGATCCACCGCTCTGGAAAGTTTTGATTTAACCAATCCCTAGTTTCAAGCCCGCAGTGGGCTGGAGCTCCATCTAACTGAGCCCACATATCTCTCCTGATAAGTAACGGTACTTCTTCCAATAATCCCGGTAAATCGTTGTTAAAAAAATTGACAAAATTTTCTGCGTTTAATCGACGAGGCAAAATGTGTGGCCTTATTAATCTATTTCCAATTATTACACACAACTGTCACATGACTGATATCATCCAATGAAAATCATGCATTTTTTGAAAATCGATCAATCCCGAACTGATTAGCTGATAAGCGCCCGTGGGTTGCTTACCAAGCGATAAGCTCCCTAGGGATGATTATCGACCCCGTAGATGGTGTCATAATTAGAAATAGAATTGCAAGAAACAAGCAAATTGAATTTTTTGGCATTATTAGATCAATTTTAAATCATAATTCGTACACGGGTTTTGTGTAATGATCTTCAAAATATAAACGCGGGCAACACACTTACCTACATGTAATTTTGCCCGTGTCAAGAGTCATCGTGCTGGTTGCCCTTAGAAAACTGCCCTCGGGACAGTTTTCATTGCAATCAGCACTCGACCCTTGGCGTGTGAAAAATTATCGGTAAGTATGTATGTCTCGCCCTTGTTATATTACTATTGATAATTCCAGCCCATACATTGACGCTGAATCTAAACTGGTGATTGATGGAAGACATAAGGGTTTTCATCGGCCCAGTGGTGCATATTGTGCATATTAAACATTCCGTTACGGGTAAATGTGGCTTCATCCGTCAATAAAATGTTTTCAATGAAAACCGGGTTGACTGCGTGTTACTGTAATAACCATCTGCAAAACACCATCCGTCGCGGATAATCTTCCGGAAGCAACTCATGGACTAGCTAGACGTGAAACGGATGTAAGAGATTTTCTCTTAACACTCGATGTACAGCAGTATGGCTAATAGTAAGTCTTCGAGCTACAGAACGGGTACTTTGTCAAGGTTCGTCTTCAAATACTTGTAAGATGTTTTCTTCTATTTCGGGTTGTAATACATGTCGTGGTCGCCCTCCACCAACTCCCTGCATAGGTTCTATTCTCCCTGTTTCTCTTCAGCGCCGATCTAGTATTTCAATAACATGAGCATGATGATGTCTCCTGTTTACATAACGTTCGGCATATAAATTTGAAGCTTGGTGACAATTACCGCCACATTCGCCTAATATCAAATACATGTCTACGTATTCAGGAAAACTGTATGCCATGTTTTTTCCCAAAACCAAAAACTGAAGAATCAAACAAGGAACAAAGTAAGTTAGAACAATAATAACAGGGAATAACTAATAAATAATGAGTGAAGCAGGTTTTACGAAAGGAAAAGTGACTTTAACAAGTGTCAAAAATGACATTAATACATCCAGTTATGAATTTTTTATTGTTACATTTTAAAAATAAACCCACCTTATAATGCATAGTTGCAACGTCTTCCAAAACTCTAAATCGCGAAGATTTTGCATTCTTAAATATTAAATTATACGTAAACTAATTACCAAAATGTTATAATTTATATTTGATTACTTACTATAACTTTAATTGTTGAATTATGTGTTGTTGATACTATTTAAATCTATTTCTCAACCAAAGTTTGAGCATTAATAACTCCTTAACCAAAGAGTTAACACTAAAATGGCGTAGTGTATTTATTAGCCGCATGTTTTAATACACCCTGTAAAATTAGGTATTGTATGTATTTATATTTCTTTAATATTTTGACCAATATAGGGCCTATAGAGGCACTAACATTCGATTTTAACACCCCCATAGAGAGCGCCTGGGTGAAATTCTGGACCTAGCAAAATAATAAAATATAGCTAATACCCAAATGCATTATAAAATTTATACAAAAACGTGTGGCCAGCTTTTTTGTAATATTTTTTTGAAAAAGTTGAAATACTTAAAAATAAAAACTCCTAAAAATTTATTAAGAAACAGAATTAGGCTTTTCTAAAAGAATAGGAAATTCCCCTCCTTTTAAGGTAAACAATATGTTAAAATTCCCTGACTATACAATTTTTAATTTTTGAATAAATAAACTGCAGGTTTTCCATGTATCAATTTATATTTGTTTATTGTAAATGAAACAAAATGTGCGTTCATACAATGCGCTGCGGCGCGGCGGTCTCGCATGGGTGTCGCAAAACGTCAGGCGAGTCGCGTGCCTACGGTGGTACGGCCGCTCGGGATCCAGGAAACCTTGTAGAATGTGGAAAAGAAAATCCAAGGAAAAAAATCCAGGAAAAAAATCTATGGAATAAAAATCCACAGGAAAAAAATCCATGCAAATAAAATCTAAATTCTAAAAATTACTGTTGTTCAAAGTACTCCATCTATTTTTGCTTTTACTGCGTCTTCTGTTATACTAAAGGACTTGTAGACATTATTATCAATTATTTGCTGTTCGTGCCACTTTGTTTAAAAGTGTTACAAAATGTAGAGCAAAAGTCATGGTAAATACAAGTTAGTTAATGATGTCAATAAAGTGTGACTAAGTACTATATTATATCTAGTAATACAATGATTTTTACAATAAGACGTAAGAAATCTTTAATATTGTTGAAAATAATTTACCATTTGTTCTAATGTACATTAAAAAATTAGTTAGGTATATGTTAAAAATTTGACTATTTTAATTAAATTTGGAAATTTTTGGAGATTTTAAGTCAATTATTATGTAAAATTTAGCATGATTTATATTTGAGGAATAATACAAATCAATAAGTCGTAATCAATTTAATAGTAAAACGTTTCGCCAATAATATTGGCTTCATCAGTTATAAAAATTATGATAACATTTTGAAAAGATAAAGTAAATTAATGGATCATAAAGACATTATTGGTTACGTTGTTAAATATTTAATTCTGAAAGTTACAAAAAATTTATTAGATTAGCGAAACATAAATTATTTCCTTATTTATGAATACTTACGTTTGAAAATAATGTTGATAACTAAATTAATCATTACGACATTTTTATATTAAAATTATTGCCAAAGGCTGTCTGTAGCGCTTATGCAAGTCTCTCTTCCGTACATATCAAATTCGTAGTGCTGTCTTTCTCGCTATTCTTTCAAGGGTTTTCAGTCTTGCGAGGATTTATATCGATACTGTTAAATACCAAAAAGAATTGTTAATGTTAACAAATTTTTAATATCTTAAACTCTAGGGAGGTGCACACGGCCACTTATGTATATCTATGTCAGCGGGCAAACCTTGAATTTATCCCCCTCTGATATGTGGCCGATGTGTCCACGGTGGCCGTTGTGTCCACGTCCGCTATGTGGCCGTTGTGTCCACGGTGGCCGATGTGTCCAGGTCTGCTATGTGGGCGACGTGTCCAGTGTGGCCGATATGGGCATACAAAAATTCTGTGTGGCCGTTGTGTCCAGTGGCCGTTGTGTCCAGTGTGGCCGTTGTGTCCACGTCTGATAAGTGGCCGAAGTGTCCACTGTGGCCTATATGGGCATAAAAAAATTCTGTGTGGGCGTTGTGACCAGTGGGCGTTGTGTCCACTGTGGCCGTTGTATCCACGTCTGAAATGTGGCCGTAGTGTCCAGAGTGGCCGTTGTGTCCAGCTAACCCTGTGGCCGATACGTCCAAGGTGGCCGTTGTGTCCACATATCGCTTTTGGCCGTTGTGTCCAGTGTGGCCGATATGTCCATGCAAAATTACGTGTGGCCGTTGTGTCCAGTGGCCGTTGTGGCCAGACCCCTCTGCATGGAATGAAGTACCTAAACTTTACCTTTTTTTAAATTACGCTCTATCAAGAAATCGTTAATATATCCAAAACAGTTAAAGTTAGACCCATACAACTTTATATCAAAGTGATTACCATTTGGACACAAAACTTTTTAGTTACCCGAATATTGGACGTTTAAAAATGTAACTTTGATTCACCACACTTTTTGAAACCATCCTGTATGATCAAATGCATTTTAGTAATGTCCAATACTGTTGTACATACAACTTTTATATAACCAAATTTTATGTAACTCCTGGATTGTTGCTGGATATTGGGTATGGCTATGGATAATGGCCAATATAATTAACTATTAACAATCATAATTTAATAAGAGCAACTGATGCTAGTCTATGGCTGCGATACGTTCGTAATATGGCCCTATGGAAGAGAGACACTGGACGGCTTCCTGGAACATCTTAATAATCAAGCCCGATCAATTAAGTTCACGATGGAAATAGACTCGGAAGGCAAACTCCCATACCTAGACGTACTAGTCCAGAAGAATGGTGACACGGTACAAACAAAGGTATATCGAAAACCAACCCATACGGGAAGATACCTACACTACGATTCTAACCACCACAATAGCGTGAAACGTGGCGTCGCGAGATGCCTATATAGTCGAGCCAAGACCATATGCTCGGAGGAAGAAGACTTTAAACGGGACATTGAGATAATCACAGAAATGCTGCCAGCTAATGGCTACCCAAAAAGAACTCTAAACCAAACGCTAAAAGAGATGGACAGAAATACAACACCTACAGGGGATGAGAAAACGGAGCCAACAACCACGGCCGTAATACCATACATCCGAGGAGTTTCCGACAAACTGAGAAGAATCGGAAACAGATTCAATATAAGAACTGTCTTCAAGTCCACAACAACTCTAAGAGGCATGATGACGCATACCAAGCCTCATAACGATGATCAGAGTTCAAAGAACTGTACAGCGTACCGTGCGAGTGTGGAAGACAATACATAGGGGAAACACAACGACCCCTACGAGTGAGATTATCGGAACACCGCAAAAATGTTAGAAACCACATACAATGGGATAAAGCATCAATTGTAGCTAAAGAGGAAAACAGATTCTGTAGGAAGCTAAAAGAAGCTACATATATAGCGCTGGCAGTAAAACCAATTAGCCAGGCTAGCGCAGAACTAAAGCTCATTTGGATGCCACTACTGCGCAGAGAATTACAAAAATAGTCTACTGCGCATACAGCGGTAAGATATATATAAGTTTACAACCAAAATATATAACCGCCTTGGTGGCCTAGTGGTTAGAGTGGGAGACTAGCGATCAGCGGTCCCGGGTTCAACCCCCGGGGGAGGCACAAATTTACGTAGAAAAACGTATAATATCAGTCCTTCTCAGGACTAACCAGGAACACCTGAAGACGAGAGCAGATCAAAACTCCCGAAACGTTGTGTGATTTACACCCTAGACAGCAGAAAAAGTCCGAAATAGTTATTTATGTACCTAGAGCGAAAAATGATGCATTAGGCGTGAGTTCGAAAGTTTCGGGCCGAGCGAAGCGAGGTCCGAAAAAACTCGAACGAACGCCTAATGCATTTTTCGCTCGTGTTGCATACAAAATTTTTCCTACGACTGTAACATTTTCGAAAATAGGTTTCAACTGGTGTTTTTTGCCATTTCTAAAATTTCCAGCGTCGTGCAAATTTTTACATCAGAATTGGATATTTTATCGCCCATTTCTTATTTTTCTTGACACTTAAATACCGACAATACACAAAATAAAGCACAAGTAACTTTAAATCCCGAAAAATGGTTTAAATCAAATTCACAGTGACAGCTGTCAACTTTGACGTTTTCAAATAGCTGACCACTAGCCGACTTAGGTATATAATCATGAAAGCTTATATAAAATGTATGTATGCTGCTATGTATTACGATTCACGATTATATACTTACGTATGACGGCTGCCGCGATGAACTGATTCAAAACAATCAATTTTTGACGTACGTCAACAAGGCGGAAAGCTTGATTTTAGAAGCAGTCGTAGGAAAAATATATCATATCATGATGCTAATACATTAAATTTAAAGTTTGATTTGTTATTAATATTGCACATGGTTATTTGTTAAAACTCTAATTATGTAATATTAATTTTCCGTTTGGCTCTTCAAACCTCTTTTTGCATTCATGCCTACTCCTTTGGCATTAATAGTAGTAGTTGTTGTTGTTGTTACTGTTGTTGTAGGGAGCTGAAGTCTAGAAAGTAGGCCTTCACGGCCTTTTTTGCCAACCCCTTGCCATCTTCTCAACCTCCTCCAATGTCACCTTGTGCTTGCTTAAATCTTCTTGATTCTCTAATCAAGATTCGGATATCGGCCCACGCTAAAAACTTTAACTCTTTTATTCGAAGCGTAGCTCCTCTAAAATTTATACACCTCAATTGCTGGTAAGGTTCATATTCTCCCGGTAGTTGAAGGATGTTTCCTTTTCTCTTATGTATCTTGGGTAAACGAGATATTTCTCTATTCCTGCCAATACTAGGTGTCTCCTTAATTTATAGTGGACTGTCAAGATCCCTATCAAGAGATGTGTGCTTCTTCGGCTCCTTCTCATTAGCCAGGCAGATACATTCGAATCAAATCCCGCTATATGGTGCTTCGCCTGCCAACAGCCTCTACACCTTTTCCATTTTTTGCTGTCGAAGCCTGCTGCTTTGTAATACCCAAAAAGGGTCCAAAACAGACGTACTCGATTCTGAGTTTGGCTAGTTCATCAGCCTCCTCATTGCCCTGGACCTCCGTATGTCCTGGAATCCAACATACTTTTCCTTTGCCAGTTTTGCCTCTGTTCGGAACACCGTGGTGGACTCCTAAATCAAAGCTTTCTTGTATCCTTCAGACGTCTACATAAATGTCATCTCTAAAGGATTGCCTTTCTGATACTCGAGTTGTTTACTTGTTAACTTGTTTCTGCTCCCATTGGGCTCTTTTTGGGGTAGTGATAGAGTGTCTGTTATTCAACCTGAGTCGGTCTTCTGTTTCGGTTAAGTACCTTGTAAGTTTACGAAACTTTTTTTTTGTCACCACTTCGACAATTCTTGCATGACCCACTCCTTGACTATTCCAAGATCCCGCTTCCCGTATTCTGAAGTGGGTCTTACCTCCTTCTATAACCAAGTTCCAAAATCCGGCGGTTCCAATATTACCTCAAGTGCGCCCATTGGGGTTGTCATTATTGCTGATGTAATTTCCAGACAGGCTAGTCGTTGGACAATTGCTAGTCTTGCGGAAGTGGTAAGTTGTTCTAACTTTGGCCACCAGACGCCTGAGCCATACTGAATTCTTGGCCTTATTACCAATGTGTAAAGCCAATACAAAATCTGAGGGTTCATTCCCAGAGGGTTGGTATTAAATTCAGTTGCTATTTTTGAAGCGAGGCAAAATTTTGATATGAATCAGACTTCCTCTTGGTCATACGGGCAGTTAAATCGAATTTGTTTGTGTGTGGGGGCTTCTGGAACATTATGCCTCATTCGTCAATTCCTAGAAAGATTTCCCAGCTTTTTGTAGCCGGTTGCGGCGTCATTTCACATAAGATGCAAGTTGAGCTAATTGAGTTTTTCCTGCACGTGATAGTTTGGGTTGCTCTCTATGAAAGTTTGGCTGGGGTCATTTGCCTTAGCATTGCCAATCGGTTCCAGGCCCGTTTGGCTAGCGTCCTACGCTGGTAAATCGTTTGCTTTGGTTCTCTGCGCTTTACGACACTCTTGCTGGTTGTTCCACTGGCACCCGTTAGCAAATACCTGAGGTCTTTTACATTTGAGTGGATTCCTTGAGCCGTCGGGTTAGAGCGACACCGGGACTGTCTGTGAAGGACCGGATTGCATGGTTTCGTTTGGGCTTTTTTCGAAACTGCTATATTTTATATTTAATTGTTGTGGGTAAGAAGAGGAAAAAGGGGATTGTTTCTGTGCGTTAAAAGCTGTCAGAGACGAAAGGGGCGTCAGGTTGCTCTGCCTAGATTGTTATTTGAATATTTATGTATATCGACAGTTAGATTTGCATGTCCTTTTGTTGTCAATTAAAGTAAACATTATAAGTTAATATTGTTGAACGTGCGCGAATGCTCCCCTGTGCATTGCGTGAATTGTATAGCGGTGCTTGAGGAGAATTTAAATTTAAGACTCGCCAGCTGACCTTGTCTCAAGCTGCACGTATTTAAGAGACTAAGTGAGCATTGACTGACTGCAAGTCAAATATAAGCTGCTTAATAAGTCTTGCACTGTTAAAGTTTGCTGCATAAGTTTGTCTACAGCAATCCTTGTTTACGTGTCTAGTATATGGTGTTTGAATGGTGTACAGAGTAAGTACACAAACTGTTAAGCAGTCACGTAGTTTCATGACGTCCATTGTGGTTACGTGACGTCACCATCATTGCGGCACCAGAACTAGCAGCCAGGGTATTCCCCGCATAGTTAGTAAAAATTTTCTACGCGTTGTGGCGTTTACGGTTGGTGCCACAATCCAACGCAAGCCAAATTTGAAGGCTACGTTTCAGTTTTCAGGCCTCGATTTGTAGGTAACTTTAATACATACAGGAAGTGATTGTAGCTTCAGCGACTAGCGCTTGCTGCAACTGTATGAGAATCGTTCGATTAGAAACTTGAAATTCGCCGGGTTCAGGGATGCAATCGCTTACGGAACCTGACTTTCGTGCAGTCTCAAGTTTGCGCGTTTACTTGCTTTTATTGTCTAGCGCAGTTTTTATATATTTAACATCCATTTTCCTGGGTCCTTTTGAGTATATCGGACCAGTTTTAACTTATACGTATGTACACCTTAGCGGCATTGTACCATTTATCCCCAGGTTCTTTCATATTGATAAACCTGATTAATTATTTATACCTCCAGGACGCTATTTGATCTCATTTTGTTGGCCATTAAGCCCTCCATATTTTTCACATACTACTGGTATGTATTTTATTTTACCCACCGATACCTACTAACCTTTTTCGAGTACAGCCGAATGTAAACTAGATATCGTTTACGATAAGCGATTTTTATATAGACCGTTAGTCAAACTAATTTTGTTGCTGTCGTGGTTGACGACCGGTGCCATTTGTGTAACTTAGTTTATTATTATTAAATTACTAATCTCAAAAACCGCCACCTGATCTTTACCGATGAAAATAAATCTCCGAGAGCTTTGAGCTAATCAGGTTGTAAACGCCTTTAGTTGAAGAGTTGTAAAATTATTAATAAAGACTAAATAATAATACGAAATGGTTATTGCAATTGTGATAAAGAAAGAACATAAAAACTTCATTTTATAAAATAAACCTCTAGATTACTAATGAATGATTGAAATCAAAATATTAGCTTCGGAAAATGAAAAATTTACATTGTTCACTTATATATTTTGAAAATCTCGCAATTATGATTTTATAGTGAGAAATCATCATCATATCTCATTTATAAACCTGGAATGCAAAATATTATTAATTTAGTTATCAAATGACGTCACACCAGTAAATAGTAACAAATATTTAGCCATACGAGAATTCGTAAATAATTAATTAATTATAGGATTCAGGATTCACGTTAGTAGTTATCAGGTGTAATAGTTCTAAAATCGGTTATGATCATGGTAAATCTTACGAAACGCTAATTTCAAATGTACAGATAGCACAGTAAGTTATGTTTAGTTCAATAGTTGTAGTCAATGTTGTATATCCAAGCTCTCGATTCAAAGTTGTTTGTTAGAATACATTTTGTGAATAAAGATGTTAGTATTCTGAAAAACAGAAATTGGTTAGTATCGCATTTACAAGAGCATCGTATTTAACATAAAAGTAAGGACATTGGCAATTCAGAGAGCACAATTAGGATAATTTCTAATGATAATGTATTTTGAGACAATAAAGCAACAAACATTTAAATATAGATTATGTACGACCGGGTTAAATTGGTCACTTTATATTTACAACAATATTTGAGGTGATAATGTGTCACTTTACAGCCCAAGGGTTATAAATTAGTTGAATTACAATTACACATATAACAAGGTCACTACTGACTTTGATAAAGTGAGCTGTTGTTGGAAAGCGTTTTTTTCTAATTTTAAATATAAAAAGCTGTTCAAACCAAATTCTTTAAATCTTTCCAAATAATTGAAAAAAAGGAAAAACCAAAGTTGAACTGAGATACCGATCGTTGATGAAGAGGAAAGTAAGATGTGTGGATGCAACCAAGGAGTCGGAGCTGCGTAGGAGAAACGTTTTACCTGAGGCCGTGAGCAAGTTCGAATATAAACATTGGCTGTGGAATCGAAAATTAGAAGTGACTAAAGTTTCACCACTAAAATATTTTTTAAAGTAAATATGGATGTTGAACTAAAACAATCTACAAATGCGTTAAATGATATTTAAAAAGGTAACTGAAAAGGAATTCGTACAGAATTTGAAATATTTTAATGTGCAGTGACGTTAAACAGTTCTAAAAAATTAACTACGGCATAATTCATTTTAATGTGTTTAAAAGTGAAAATGTTTGAGTGTTTTAGAATAAAAATTTTAAAATGTATAATTAATGGCTGCACACTTTCCAATAAACTATTTGAAAAAGAAAAATTAATCCGTAAAGGTAAACTTCAATATAAATAAGATATTATATATTCAATTTTAGAGATAAGAGGTTTTTTACTTGCGCCTTCAATTATGGTTTAGCTATAATAACCACGATAATTTCCTTGACAATTTAAAAAAAATTGGAGAAAACTACTTACCCTGTCTCAGAAATTTCAATTAAATTAATCATTATTATTTAACTAACACAGAAGAGTCGTAATATATGTAAGTGATATTCTATAGATAAAATCTAAGTAAAATACATTTCACTTTTATAGGAATATGGAACTGTCTAAGAGTACAATGTTAGTCCAATATTGGACATAGTCCTCCCCGATTCGGTTCCATTCTTCTCTGTGATTTGCCAGTCTGATCCACTTTTTACCGGCCACTTTCCGGATGTCATCCGACCATCTGGTTACCGGTCTTCCTACGCTTTGTCTCGTTGTTCTTGGTCTCCACTGTAGCAGTCTTGTAGCCCATCTATCATCTGCCCTTCTCGTCACATGTCCTGCCCAACTCCACTTCAGTTGGGCTATTCTTTTCACTACATCCTCCACTCCGGTTTGCTTTCTATTCCATTCGTTTCTTTTTCTTTCCCGAAGAGTCCAGCATTTGTCTTTCCATAGATCTTTCGGATTTTGCCATTTTGTCTTCTATTTTCTTTGAGATTGCATTAGTTTCAAGACCATATGTGAGTACCGGTAGAACACATGTATTGTATATTTTTTCTTTTTGGTGTTTGGTGGATTTTGTTGATTTTAGTATACTTGCCAGTTTACCGAATGCCACCCAACCTAATTTTATTCTTCGCTGAATATCCGCTTCTTGATATCTTTTGCCGAGTGTTAAGTTGTACCCCAAGTATGTATACTGTTCGACAACCTCTATTTCCTCATTGTTGATAATAAATCGGTCTGTGCCTTTTACTTCGTCATTTATCATGATTTTTGTTTTTCCCATGTTTAGTAGTTCTAATCCTGCTCTCTTAGGTTAGTCGTATATTTCGTGTAACATTGTTTGCATTTCTTTCTCGTCATTTGCGATTAAAACTGTGTCATATGCATATATTAAGTTTGATAAATGCTTTCCGTCAATATGTAGACCTTTATTTTCCCAATTCAGTTGTTTAAATATATTTCCTAGAGCCAGAGTGAATAGTTTAGGTGACAGCGTGTCACCTTGTCTTATCCCTCTTCCTATTTTAATTTCTTCAGTTGTTTCGTGTAATTTTACTATGGATGTTGCTTTTTTGCATATTTTCTTTATTATCTGGGTATATCTGGAGTCTATACGGCAATCGTCAAAGGCTTTTGTTATATGTGGTATCTCTATGGTGTCGAAAGCTTTTCTGTAGTCTAAAAAGGCGAGTACTATTGGTATATTGTATTTGATGCATTTTTGTATTATCTGTTTTACGTTTTGCAGGTGGTCGTTGGTTCCGAATCCTTTTTTGTGTCCTGCTTGTTCCACCGGTTGGTAAGCGTCTAATTTGTTACTTATACGGTTAGCTATGATTTTTGTGAGCAGTTTATAAGGATGGGATAATAGACTGATTGGCCTATAGTTTTCTAAATCGTCTTTAGGTCCTTTTTTATGTATAAGAATGATCACTGCAGTATTCCAGGCGTCTGGTATGTTTCCTGTCTCCAAACATTTGCTCATTAATCTTTTTACTAGATTCATCAACTTTTCTCCTCCATATTTTAGTTGTTCACTTATTAACCCATCGTGACCTGGTAATCTTGAGTTTTTCATTTGATGACGGGCGTTTTGTATTTCTGCTTTGGTGACATCTGCTTTGTCTTCGGAACTAACGTTTATCATGTTTAATTTTGTTGTTTGTGCCTTTATGTTTTCGTGGTTTTGTAGGTGTTCTTCTTCTAGCTGTGACTTGTATAGTTTAGTGTAGAACTTTTCAACTATTCTTAGTATTTCTTTCCTGTTTGTTGTTTCACCGCTTGTGTTGTCCTTTATTTTATTAATTTGTGTTGCTCCCTTACTTAATCTTGATCGTAAGACTTTTAAACTTTTATTGTTTTCAATTATTTCTTCTGTTATTCTTTCTCTGTAATCGAATAGGTTATTTCTTATTTTCTCTATCACCAATTTATTAAGCTCCGCCTACTCGACTGAGTCCCATTGTCGTTTCAATAGCATTTCTATTCTTTTGTTTATTAGTTTCTTAGTATTTGTGCTTAATTTTTCATCTTTTGAACTCCTTCCGTTAGTGATATTTGAGGATGCCTGAGATGTTACAGTTAATATTATTTTATTTAGTTCCTCTATATGGCTAATACTAGTCCGTTTTGCGTCATTTTGTATACTCTCGAGATGCTTCTTTACTTCTTGTACATAATGCTCACTATTTGTCTTAATTGTTTCGTCCTCTGTTGTTTTTTTCAGTGTTTTCTTTATTAGTTTTAATCTTTCCAGTTTCGTGTTTATGTTAATTTTTGCACGAACCAGTCTGTGGTCACTGTTAGTTGTGAATGAGTTCAAAACAGATACGTCTGTTATTATGTTCTTGTGATCTGAGATCACATAGTCATATTCGCTTTTTGTTTTTCCGTTGGAACTACGGCATGTCCATTTATTCTGCGGTTTCTTTTTGAAGAATGTATTTATCCAGTACATTTTTTTGCTTAGAAAAAAGTCTATCAGCATTTTACCATGATCATTCCTTGCTCCCAGTCCATATGTTCCTATGCAAGTTTCTGTACTTTCCTCCTTTCTTCCTATTTTTGCATTCAAATCTCCAACTATAAGATTGAAATGAGTCTTTGTTCATTTAAGCTTTACCTATATCATCATAAAATTCGTCCACTTCTTCATCTGTGTAGTCTTTAGTTGGTGCGTAGACTTGAATGATCTTTATCTTGTATCTATGATTGATCCTCATAATGACATATCCTACTCTGTTTGATAATCCTTTTATACTGATTATTCTTTTCTCTATTTTTTTTGTATGATGAAGCCGATTCCTCTATTAGAGGTTTCTTGTTCTCCTTTGTAGTACATCAGATTGCCACTTCTTAACTTTATGCATTCTTCACCTTTTCACCATACCTCTGAGATTCCTATGATGTCCCAATTTATTTTTGTTAACTCCTCTTCTAGTTCTGCCAACCTGTCTTCTTGAACTAGTGATCTAGTATTATATGTTGCTACATTTAGTTTAAGATTTCTTGAATCTGTTTGTGGTAGAGGTTTTGATATCTTCGAAATCTTGTCTCTCCCAGAATCCGCTAGGCAGACCGACTTACTGTTGGTGTGAGATTCTGGGCCTTGCGCCCTACTCACCTGAGATCTTTTTTCTGAATTCGACATCATCATTTAATATGTATATATTGAAATGGTATTTGATCCTTAAATCAGCTCTGGTAGTCATGCCAAACAATTAAATATTAAAGTCATAAAAAACACAGAGTTGAAATGATTTGCATATCTGAATAAAATCACATAATTTGTCAATTGAAAGTTGCACTGTAAAATGTAGCCAGTAACATTCGAATTTACTTGAATAGGCTTGAACGGAATGAAACTCAAAATTTCATAGGTTGTAGGTAGCAATGTAAATTTGTAAAATATAAAAAGGTGGAAGTATTATACCAGCAAAAGCCAATTTAATAGAGCTGGCATAGTAAAATTTAAAACATGCAAAGTCACAAAGGTGCGTAGCAATCTAAAGTAAATTACAAAAGGTCTCATAATGAGCAGTTTAAAATAATAAGTGGTAAGAGGAGGATTAACGATTGTAACGTGCAAAAGAGCACAAAGCCAGCCAAAATTACATACAGAAGGAAAACCGAGGAATTTGAAGGATAGCAGGCAAAAGTACAGAAATTAAGATCCAAGCAGGCCAGTGATAAAATTTTGGTGAACACATAAATAATCAGCGCAGTAACCAAGTTAAACTTAAAAGTGCTTTTTAAAAAAACATTGTGGCGCATTCCTAGATGGACAATTTTATGAAGATCAAAGAACAATTATTTTAGGCTAATGTTATTGTACATAATTATCACATTTGTTAGTTTTAAAATTTTAAATTAATGTAATTGAGTTACTTACTTCCTGTTAAAATCAATGTTTGATGGTAGTTGCATAGCAACCAGACAGGCGCTTGTTTTTAACAATAAAATGATGCTGACACGTTGAAAATTGCTCGAGTTTAAATTAATCTTTTTGGGTGTTGAACATAAATTAAGGTAAAAAATAAGGTACACCATCGTGTTCACACGGCTACAGAGCATCGAAACCAATAAAGGCAAGAGTTTCCACGTCATAAAAATAAATTTCTTTCGGCTGCTATTCGACGTTGACATCGGGGACCTTCCGGGATTACCAGTGGGCAGTTCGAGCAGCCAGCAACCTTCAGATCATCGCCGGGGAGCTGCAGGAAGCGGTAAAATTACCAGAGGGGACCTGGCCGAGACTTCGCCTGCAAGAGAGGTTAGGTTAGTGAAAAATTTTTATATACTCCCAATCTGGCTGAAATTTTGGCCAAACCTGAAGGCAGTCTTGGAGAGCCGATTTCCGGAGGATTTGTGTGCCCAAATATAATAATAAGCCCAGGAGAATTAGTTAAAATTGGCAAATAGGCACCATAAACAATTGAACGCAGACCCACGCCGTTTAAAACAATCAAGGCTTAGCGTCACTAGAAAACAAAAGTGGTTTAGACGCCGTTTGATGGCGGTAAATTAAAATTGACTTACCGATAAAATCTGCTCATTTTAGTTGATTTAATTTCACAAAAACGCACGACTTCTGTATGTTTACAATTCTTAGTGTGTCACCATTTGACGTTGTGCGCGCAGGCGCTCTGTAAAGTAATTTTCACGATAATACAGCGGCGTCCCGCACTAATTTTAACTAAGGAACCCAACGCCCGTTTGAGATTTTTAAGTTTCATGCTGTGATTCTATGAGCTAGCCAACTTATTAATTCAGATAAGTAATTCAGATAGGGACAAAACACCATTTTTAACGACATTGCCAGTAAATAAAGAACCCGGAGTTGTTTTTCACAAAAAATTCAATGTCCGTTTAAAGTCATATAAAAATTATTGTGTGGTGATTTATGTTTAAAGCTAATTCATTACAATGACCGTCTCCGGGGCCACCGTTTGAAATTAAAAAGAGAGTTAGCAAGATTAACGTCTAGAAGATCGTTTATTGTAAACCGAGTGTTTCATATGTGGAACAATCTACCTGCCGATATAGTCGATGCTCCTACGATCAATACATTTAAAAACAGAATAGACATTTTTCTTTCCGTTTTTGTTAATAATTCAATTATGTTATAATTTTAAATGTAGATATTAGTTGTCTTATATAATTATTATTGTTTAGCGTTACAAGTTATGAGTATAGTTTGTAATTCAGAGCTTCATAGGGCCTTTTCTCTGCTCTGCGTTTATTTTAATAATAATAATAATAATATAAAATAATATATCACATAAGTCATTGCAATATATGTACTTACATTTTTAGCTATCCTCATCTGGGTGTGCAAATCGCTAGTTAGAATCCGTGCTTAATTACCGCCAAGCCATCAATATTACTTTCATTGGTCTGTAACCTGCCGTAATTTTACGTTTATAGTACAGTCATTAAAAGGAAATGAAACGGATTTGCTTACATCATGAAGTTTTGAAACTTGGCAGGAATGTCGACCCATATGCCCTAATGATGGCTCTTAATTTGCGACCTCAAGAGGACGCCGCTCGCGCCGCCATCTTGGAAAAATTGCTTTCAAAAACAGTTTTTGGGGTATAACGCCGTTCCTGTTAATCCTATGCAAAAAAGTTCTTATGATTAATTAAAGAGGATAAAATTTCTACAAAACAACACTAATAACATTTTCTTGTCAGATTGACAGTTTTCGAGTTAGCGGGATGTGAAGTAGAGCGAAAATGTCAAATCTAAAATTGAAATAACTAAAATTAAGTATTTAACAAGTATTAATAACAAAATTGTTGAACGCATGATACAGACAGTTATTAATTACTTAATAAATACAATTATCCTATATCTGGTATTACAACTAAAAGATGCAACACTCAAGATATATATATATATATATATATATTGCGAGTTTTCTTACGACTGTCGTCGTCTCTCGCACCCTCTGTGCCACTCTGTTCTATTCTCCCACTGATTATCATCAAGATTTCTACTTCTCATGGCTTCTTGTACCCCTTTCATCCAGGTATTTCTAGGTCTTCCCCTCTTTCGTTTTTCTGGAGGAACCCATTCCCATAATCTTTTTGGCCATCTATCGTCAGGCATTCTTCTGAGGTGACCGTACCACGACAACTGTTTTCTCTCTATGGTGTTTATAATATTGGTGTCAATTCCCATTCGATTTTTTATTTCTTCATTTGTTACGTGTTCGAGGCGTGACACTCTACAGCTTCGTCGAAGACAATCCATCTCTAATGCTTGTAGTCGTGCTTTATTTCTTTTATTAATAGCCCAAGTTTCCGAACCGTAAGTTGCAATTGATTCCACGACTATTTGAAAATATTTCTTTTGGTCGTTTTAGTCAGTTCGTCGCTCCACCATATAGAGTTCAGCTTCTGTATCGCACTTCTTCCTTGACCGATTCTTGTCTTAATGTTTTTATTACTATTTCCGTCATTAGTAAACGTCACACCCAGATATTTAAATTCTCTGCAATTTTTTTATTATGTTATTTTCCAAAATTAAATCCTGGCTCAAGATGTTTTTGAAAAATGTAATATGAATACGAATATGTTATAGAATTTGTAAAACCAAAGAAAATATTAGCAGATAATACAACTTATCTTAAAAACCCGAGGTTTATAATTACAATAGTACAGCAAGACAGAAAAGTTAAGTATAAGACATCCGCAGGCCAATCCTAAACTGGTAGTTTTAAATAGCAAAATTTAATAATACAAAACGGAGCGATGAGAGGGTCTTCTGTCGATCATATTTCTTTAGCCACCCAGCATCTTTCAGTTTTTATAAGTTATTCTATTATCTCCTTTATCAGTGTTGCAGGTGTTAGTAAAAGCTATATTTGCGGGTTGCCAGATGTCAGACCTGCCCGCGACTTGTGGATGTGAGCATCTAGGAATGTGCAAGGTTGCTAAAAATAAACCAGATGTGATTGTCTGGGGTTTTTGGCTAGGTCTGCGCGAGGGTCTGCGCGAGGGTTTTTGAGCTGTCTACCCGTCTACCTGTCTACATGTCTACCTGTCTAGCTGTCTAACCTGTCTACCTGTCTGTCTGTCTATCTGTCTACCAGTCTACCAGTCTACCAGTCTACCTGGTTTACCTGTCTACCGCTTACATACTTGTGACAATAATAAAACGAATGTAGCAACAGAACTTCTTAAAACTAAAAATATTATAAGACAGAAAGTTCGAGCTCTTAAGGCGGATAAGTTGGTGCAAGAACAGCTCCTCGGTAAATTTTTTAAACCCGTTACAGAACAAATGCAAAGTGTTGCAAAAGAGATAAATAAAAAGAGAATCCCCATCACAATTTAAGCCTTTCAAATTAAAAAAGAAAGAGAAAGTTAAATACAACTATAATGATGATAAATATAATCTTAAAAGAAAAACAAAATACGATTATGACGCGGATGATGATTATGATGATGATGAATATATCAATATATTAAATCCTCCAAAACTAAAATTATTTACACGAAAACCGGCTGATGAAGTATTGTGTGAATCCGCCGAAGATGATCCTAATACGACTATAACAACCAAATTTCAGCCGTCTCACAACATAGAACCGCAAGCTGTAAGTTCTTTCTTAGAACCAGTATGACGAACTTCGTAGAAAATATGTAAGCAATTATCTTATAGAATAACAAATCTAGGGAGGTATGGAATTAGATATGATTTTGATAAAAACCAATTTTATTTTGGTGGAGATGAGCCCAGATAGAAAAGGTTCAGATATAATTGTAAAAAATGTGCGATGTGAGGATACACCTGGTTTGTACGAATTATTATTTAAAAACGATCCTCAAATAACTCCAACGCCGACAGATAGAGCAAATTATAATGGTATCATAAACAAAACAAATGCGGCGCATAGAAATTTTGATAAAAAAGGGCAGAAGTTAGGTTTCAACCAAGCGAAATACAAGAAATTTGTAAAATCTGACCCGTCATCACCAACCTCGCCATCATCGATATCATTACGGACTACAAAGCGTACTGGTAAAGGTATGCAGCAAATGTATTAACAAGTTAGCAATAAACCGTTGATTAGGTTTACTGGGATGATCCGAACGAGTTAGTCGAACGATTAAAGTTACTATATGCCTCTCAAGCATCTGGCCATACAAATCACATAAATGAAATTGTTAGTATAACGGAAAAGTTAAAAGAGGCAGAATAATTGAATAAAGCCAGTTCGACAATGACGGAAACAACACGAGGAGATCGTGACACCCCAGACAGAGATGACAGCAACACCTCTACCACAATAATTGACTGGTGCTTAATATATTCATCGTTGCAAATTTTCAGACACTGATAATGGAGGCCATTGATCCCCTGGTGTTCTGCAGTAATAATTTTGAAAGAGCTAAATTAAAGATCTGTTTCAGTATTAATTTCTAACTTCCCTCTTTTTTTTTTGCTTCTTTAATAGTATGTCTGTCTGTCTGTCTGCCTGCCAGTTTGCCTGCCTGCCTACCTGCCTGCCTGCCTACCTGCCTGCCTGTCTACCTGTCTACCTGTCTATCTGTCTACCTGTCTAGCCGTCTACCTGTCTAGCTGTCTACCTGTCTACCCGTCTACCTCTCTACCTGTCTAGCTGTGTACCTGTCTACCTGTCTACCTGTCTACCTGTCTACCTGTATACCTGTCTACCTGTCTACCTGTCTATCTGTCTAGCTGTGTACCTGTCTAAGCAGTACTTTTAAACCTATATTCAAACAGTAGAATCTAAAATTTGGGTCTTACGTAAAAGAAAACAATATGCAATTAAATGGTACTCTTGCTAATAGCGGTATAGAAATATCCAAAATTTTTAACTCAGTTTACACTCCGAACTGTAACCTGTAAATCTCTACAGCATAATAATATTTCTTTAGGGACTTACTTATTGCTAAAGTGAGAGATGCTGTCTTTCTGTACATAAATTCAACAGCAAAAGCGAAATAAATAACTATCGTCCAATTTCGAAACCAGAAAAACACGTAATATTTACATTCTGTACAGTGTCGCGGATTTCCCAAATTTTCAGTCAATTTTAAGCAAATTTCTTAACCATACATTTATTTTTAGCAACCTTGCACATTCCCAGATTTCCCTCCAAAAACCTGAACATAATTTAAAATTTACCGTCAAAATAATGCACAGAATTCGAATTTATCGCTAAAACCTACGCAGAATTTGAATTTACCAGCAAAACCTGAGCAGAATTTAAATTTACCGCCAAAACCTGCGCAGAATTTGACTTTCCCCAAACCTGAGCAAAAATCCTCGCTCAGACCCCCGCGCAGACCTACGCAGAAACCTCAGACAAACACATCTGGTTTATTTTTAGCAGCCTTGCGCATTCCCAGACGCTCACATCCACAAGTTTCGGCAGGTCTGACATCTGGCAACACGCAAATATAGCCTCTATTAACACCTGCAACACTGATAACAGAGATGATCTGATAACTTATAAAAACTGAAAGATGCTGGGTGGCTAAAAAAATATGATCGACAGACGACTCTTTCATCGCTCCGTTTTGTATTATAAAATTCTGCTATTTAAAGCTACCAGTTTAGGATTGGCTTGCGGATGTCTTATACTGCAAAAAACTCAACTTTTATGTCTTGCTGTATTATTGTATTTATAAACCTCGGGTTTTTAAAATAAGTTGTATTATCTGCTAATATTTTCTTTGGTTTTCCAAATTCTATGAAATATTTATATAGGTTTTTTCAAAAACATGTTGAGTGTTGCATCTTTTAGTTGTAATATCACATATAGGACAATTGTATTTATTAAGCAATTAATAACTGTCTGTATCATGCGTTTAACAACTATGTTATTAATATTTGATAAATACTTAATTTTAGTTAATTCAATTTTAGATTAATATCACTGTCTGTTTACAAATTATATTATTCTCTAATTTATGATTCAATTTTTATTAACTCTGTAAGTAGCAGCTATGCTCGTTGCAACCAAAACTGGAAATATTTACAAATGATTTACAAATGCCGTTGTAAGGAATCGAAATTCCAATGATAAAACGAAACCACCACTTTTTTTAGCAGCAATATGTTAACCTGCTTTTTATTTTTGTAGTTATTGAATGTTTTTCCTTAAGTATTTATAAACCTTGAGTTTTTAAAATAAGTTGCATTATCTGCTAATATTTTCTTTGGTTTTACAAATTCTATAAAATATTCATTTACATTTTTCAAAACATTTTGAGTGTTGCATCTTTTAGCTGGAAAATAATCTCACATATTTCATAAGTTTACTACCATAACATTCTTAAAGCCAAGGTGCTAACACAAGAACAAAGAAGGTGTCTGTTTTGCGAGATTGGCATGCAGAAGTAGCTGCCTCTTCGAGATAAACTAAAAAATGCTGGGTGGTTAAAAATATGATCCCACACGATTCTTTCATCGCCCTGAGTGCCGTGGATAAAAAATATCTAATAATAAATGTGTAGCGGTGTCCAACTAAATACGGTAATAATGTGGCAGTAGAATTGGACAACTTCAGATTCATTCTACCGGCACGCTGATTGCCTAACAGATGCTGACCTGCAACAATTAGGAAAACTTCGCTACTATATCATCAAGTGTGGGAGCTGCACGAAACTCGTCTTCGAGGAGATCCCACACAGAGATGACAACATCTCTAGCGCACTAATTGGCTGATGTGTAATATATATTTGTAATAACTTTATACATGTATGTTTTAGACAAAATAAATACAAGTATATTTACATTGTTGTTTTATTGCATTGTTGTGCTTATAAAACTGTAACAGGAACATGTCAGGTTGGCCTGTGATGCATAATATATTTTGTAATAATTTTATAAATTAGCAAAAATGTCCAGACAACAATGACTTCATTGTTCAATTTTTACCAGCCTTGCACGTTTTCATACAAGTCTGCACAGGTTTGAATCCCTAGACAATAATATCGGGTTTATCTGATAATGGAGGCCATTATCTACATCAGCAAAAATTTCCAGACAACAATGACTTCATTGTTCAATTATTTTTGCAGATTTCTCAAACAATGAGAGTCATTGTTCAATTGGTAGATAATAACATTCGGCTAGACATCTACATCTGCTAGTCTCAACGAGTTTGCATTCCCAGACCATAACTCACATCCGCTTCAGCTAGGGAAATATTTTTTTGATAAGCGTAGAAATAAAATTAGACATTTAGCCCCAAAATTTACCGTGAGAATCTTGTAAAAATTTCAAAATATCACCTTTAGCCCGAAAAATTCATCGTGGGAACCGGCAGTGGCCGAGGCCAATGATTTCGCCCCCGGATAGGCCAATGACCTTGACCTCCGGCTCGACCAATGACCTTGCCCGTGACCTTAAAAATTTTCAAGGTCAAAAGTGAGCCAGAACACCACTAGGTACACTCTGATGCAAATTCCGAGAAATTACGCCAACTAAAAATCCGGTCCAAATTCACAGAAGATGACGTCACCACTTGCGCAAAAAAATTGCCTACCCCGGGGTTTGAACCCGGGCCCACTGATCGCGAGTCTGATACTCTTACCGCTAGACCACCCCCGCGCAGAATTTGAATTTCCCGTCAAAAAGTGGTCCAGAACGCCTCTAGTTACACTACTTTAGACCCTCGTAATCGGGTCTTGCGTCACAAGTAAACTATGAAAGTAAAATATGAAATACCACTGGTATAAATGCTATATACTGTAAAGCGTGTTTACCCACAGTTTGGTTGAATTTCTGGCCGGTGGTAGAGAGAAATTCCCAAATCTGCGGCCACAGAAGTGTTCACTGCGAGCTGTAGAAATTACCTTAGTTTTTATTCTACTTTAGAGTAGCAGCACCCTTCACGGTTTTTGACTGCATCCAAGTAAGGAAAAACACATTTTGTTTACGACAAATATGTAACCGAGAAAATACTGGGTCGGATTGGAAACTTGTAATCGGTTAAGCTCACGACTGAAAGTGTGCAACAAATCTCTTAACGTATAAGCCTATTCGTGCGGGTTTTTGCGTTCTATCTTAATTAGGCCTCTATTGTAACGCCTCATTTCATTTAATCGTTACTTTTGTATTTATTTCCTAGATGCAGCCCACATCTCTAATTTTATATTCCGGGCGCACCTCTCCGACAGAGCGTGCAAGCATTTGGTTTTTTCGAAAAGCACTCTACCTTCGATAAGAGGTACTTAAATAGGATGTTTAGCGACTGGTATTTTTCGATTCCAAGCATTCATCGAGGGCAGCTGTGCTTGCGAACAACCTAAGCCTCGCATGGGATTTGGCATGGCGTTTTAGCAGTGACTTTGTTTTCGTAACAATTGAGATACGAGCTACGGCGGCCTCCTGAACACACGTTAAGCCGATTTTCATCTCTGTCTTGTTCCTGCGGTCTGTAAATGTAGCCTGATTTTACTGCTGCTGTTGTTGCCATCACACCGTGATATGTTCTCGTCTGTGAATGTGCCGTTTTGGAGGCGGATGTAATTGAATTCTTCGGTATGCCGATGCCGACTGCTAGCCTTCTGGTTCCGCCAAGAATTCCGAGTGTTGTTTGAGATTCCACAAAAGATCGCTTCGGAGGGTGTCGGTAGAGGAGCCGTAACAGTAGGTGCATGATACTAGCGTTAATGTGTCAATTAAGGACGTTACTTGCTATATTATTGCCTCTTTTAAAATGCGAATCTAACAAACCGCTCTTGTTAATGATATAATAGCCTTTGGCAAACGCTAAAAAGCGTTTATATCACTTAGGGAACGCCGAAATTGTGTATGCATTCTCTGATAGCCTCTCGTAGCGTGTACTTGAACACCCGACTTACAGTAACTTCAACTAAACGTATTTTATGCCTAGTCAGTACCCACACTATTATTTTGCGAATGGTTAGAGCTAGGTAGGTATGTGTCGTCTCTAGTTTGAGGGTGGTACACTATGCGAATTGTGGCTCCTGTTATTCGTTTTCGCTGTGTTTCATTATGCATGACAGTTGTGTTACGTGTCCTCTTGTACAGTATCGCCAGGAAAATCTTACAGCTTATGTTTTTTACTCAATTCATTTAAACTCCATTTCACTAATAAGAACCGTGTACATACGAGAATTTTAATAATACTTTCACAACAATTAAAAAACTAAGATAAACGTTAAAATAAATACTCAAAAATTTTACCAGGTATATTTCTAACAGAATAACAGTTAGAATTCAGAAGACACCACCACCAAGAGATTAAAATGCAAGAATCATGGGCTTATCCCTTTCACAGTTTGTATTCGAATTCATGTGGGTGTTTCGAAGTTTCGCTTTTGCCCTCCCGAAAGCTAATAGCAGAATTATATACACATATCTTCTTCTTAAAGTGTCTTATGCTTTATTATTTACATTGGTTTACATACTAAGTTATTATATTATATTCTATAGTATATAGTATATAGCGCCAGTAGAGCCCTAAACCTCCATTGGTTTGTCTTGGTGCTGCTACTCCATGGAAGGTGGCGCTAGTGGGAAATGTAAATACAGCACGTTGACGATTTCCACCCTTGGATGGGGAGGAAACATCCTGGGGATAGGCTCGGCAGCATCGTGGTGGTATCCCGTTGCCTTCCACGACTATTTTCAGGCTCGAAAAACGCTAAAGTGCACGCCCCAGCGATATTCGAACCTGGCCACCTAGAGGAACGTGGATCAGTATCCCAACGAGCTAAGCGACTGAGCCACGCTACCTCTCTATATACACATATAGTGTAAATAAACAATTAGGTTAGATCAATTTCTGACTTTTCTTTTAGGGTTTCATAAAATAGCGATGTGATTTAGAGATTTGCACCAACACCTGTAGGTTTTACGGTTTGAACAGTTTCGAACCAGAGGCGTTTTCGGACAACCCACCCCATTCTGCTCAAGAACTATTTGGCAAAAAATTACTATACCTACTACTAAACAATTTCTAGATCACCATGTGGTAGCTTAGTAAAACAATACTAATTTGTGTGTGTACAGAAATCCCTACAGCAGTCATTGAAATGGCCGCACGCAATCTCTAATTCTATTGTAGGCAGTAAATGAGTATTTACCTGTAGCAGCTTCTACTGCGAATAGTTGGTTGTTTTTGATATTTTCAGATTGGTCACACATCCTTGAGTGAAGTTATTTTTTAAACTCAGCTGTAATCTTTTAGGTGTTTTGAGGCTGTTTGGAATTTTCTTCTATCTGTTTCGAACTTAATGGGTGCCATCGGCTTCTTCAGTTTCGTTTTTCGGCTATTATTCGCCTGATTACGATGAGAATTTTATAGTTCTTCAATTTATTGTATAAATGAGCACTAAGGAAGATAGCTAAATTTTAAAGAAAAATAAATAACGTTACACAGCTACTTACAGTGTTCCCATAATATCATAATAAACATAATAACTTACCTACTGTTCCGTCATTGAGCTCAACGCAATAGGTGGTAGGGATATAAATTGATATTAAAAATGGGAACAAATGTAAAAGAGATTGAGAAACTCTGTCTTAAATATACATTCCGAGCAATTGTTGCTGTTGAACAGGAGTCGCGTGGTCTTTGACATAAAGGTTTTTGCACAGCCTGTACCACGACACCCGGAAATGGTCGTATATTTTCCATGCAATAATTCATCCAGAAATGAAACGTGTGTGGCTTGTCACACTACAAACGCAGCGTAAAATCAGAATTCATAGCGGATACGTTCAGATGCCACTTTGTCATTTGTTATATAATTTAGTCTTACACTCTCCTCCCGGTTTAATAAAAAATGGTTTGCGGTTTGAATGAAAAATTCAGAGACAGCTACGCCACTGAATCATTCCTTCTTCTATGAATATTGTATCCAACTCAACACTCGAAAAAATCGGGCGAACGATTCAGGTTATGCCGAACGAATTCATTCGCATGTCCGGGGAGTAATGCTTCTACTAAGCATCGGAGCTCACGCATTTGCAGGTCCGAAATCCACGAATCGAGCATTCCGATTGCCAAGTAATATGCAGTTATGGCTAATTGCAATTTGATTCGGATGATAGATATAATCACTTACGCAGTAACACGGCTTGCATCGCTTATCACATATGATGTGAATAATAATACATCACTAGTACATGCACAGAGCCAATATATTCTGATTACCGGTTCACATCAGAATTAATAGTTACTACAAAGCACTGTAACGGCGTCGATATTTATAGCCAATTATTTTAATTCATGAATACTCACTCAATAATTTCTATGACATCTAAATCAATCTGCAATGTAGTGTTGGCATTTATCAGATTTCCCATATCTTTTGATTGCTACGATTTCGGTTAATGCAATTTTATTAATGGATGTGCTCTGTTATGAAGCTATGGGATGAGAAGAACTAACAAATGAACGCACGTGAGCCTCACATTACATGATACCTAGCTGTAGGGAATTTTTTTAAATCTTAGATAATCCGACATGCCAAATCACTCAATATTTTTTTGTCCATCAATTGTATACCGTTTTTGTCGTACCAAATCTCAACAGCGTAAAATAAATTTTCGAAAAATGTTTATTCACATAATTTTTTGACTCTTAGTGTTACTAAGATTAATTTTTAAAAACAACGTCTTCTATATACTTTATCCTCTTCTCATAAAGTCCCGAGTGGTGTAGCTTGAACAAGCGTCCACGTTCGATCAGCAGAGTTAAGCAACGCTGTCTCTGGTCAGAACTTGGATGGGAGTTCCACGGCTGCATCTCTCGGCGCCTCGTGGTACGGCTATCACGGAAAAAAGTTGGTCCCGGCGGTCATACAACATCATGACAGTCGTTAGTGGGGTTGGAAGTCCTCATAACTGCACAGCGACGCCTGTAATTGGCCTAACGGCTGTTGGCTGAGTGCAAATTAAATAAATAAATAAATAAAGGTTGTTCTTCCAGCTTTTGGGAACGAAGGTTTTCCATTTAATCATTTTTCTTGTTATACTCTCATTTTACTGTCGCTTCCGTTTTGTAGATATTTTAGGAATCTAACCCTCAAGAAATGTGTCTATTATCGATCGATACGGAGAAAAAATGTGCAGCAAAGTACGGTTATAGAGTCCAAGCTGAATAAGATTGGATTTATGTTCTTTCTGAGATAAGCACCATTCTTAAGCGATGGATTCATCTTACAAAAGAGCGTTAGCAATGGAAAACCAAATAGAGTGTATTTTGACATCACACAAGAACATGGCAATAGGGGTGAGTATGAAAATTTTACAGGAGAATTTTATCACAGAAGATTGACATGTAGAACGAAATTAGACAGACAATTAGTATATTAATAATAATAATAATAAATTGTCTTTATTCCCAAAACCATACAAATGCGTACACTTAAAAACGATACATATTTCTGTAAAGATAAGGAAAATCACAAGGCGCAGTTCAAGCGCAAGCTTGCTCTTCCACTGGCCCTTGATTTAAATTAAAAATTGCAAATACGATTTAAATAATAAAAAAATGATTTTTTAGCATAAGCGAATGTATAAACATTATGAGCAACACAAAGATTATATGCAGAATGAGCAATGACTCATGACTCCCATTCAATGTCAGCCTAGAAATAAATATTTAATTTGAGGTGATAATGTAAGCAGTAGGTATACTTTAATCTTAGGATTGTCGATCAATTAAAAGTTTCTGAAACCGTGGTTTGAAACAAGATAACTGCAATTTCCTAAGGTCAACTGGTAGGGAATTGTAATACTTTGATATTAGATAACTAAAACTTCGATCTAACAGTGCACTTCTATGGGACGGTGGGGTAATTGTACCTTTGAATCGAACGTTTATATTATGCACATCCTCCCTAAAGAATATCTTACGATACAGATAAGGTGGCCTCTTCTGGGTAATAATTTTGTGATAGAAAGACATACTCAAAAACCGACTTCTGTTAGCCATCGTGAGCCATCCAAGATCGGTTAACTTATGAGATACACGATCAAATTTTCTGATCCCGAAAATCAATCTTAGACAGGAATTTTGCACCCTCTGTATTCTCTGCGAAGATTCATATCTGAGAGATGGTCCATATATCTGACAGCAATAACCAAAATGTGAGAGAACAAGAGACTCGCAAAGAAGTGATTTTAACTTTATTGAAAAACATTGCCTATGCGGGTATATAAGCTTTAAGTGCGCATATGCTTTTTTAATGCAGTTTGATACATGCGATTAATATCTCAAATTGCTGTCGAGTAGAAGGCCCAAGTTACGAACTTCCGAAGTAACAGGGAGTACAGTACCATCAATATGTAAATTAATATTGCTTTCAAGAGTTGGTAAATTTCCAAACGAAACTACTAGAGATTTTGTGGGATTGATTTTTAAACAATGTTTTTTTTATATTTCAGATATATTAGCCAAATCTTGATTAATGTTTAATAATTCACGTTGAAGATCGTCAATAAAGAAAGAGTGATATAGCTGTGTATCATCAACATACATATGTATTGCAGTGGTCTTAAGCCCTACAACGCAACTCTGATAGCAATCACCAAATTAATGGACATTTCACTACAGCTCAGGGTGAGGTATTTTATATAACTGAAGGCTAAAACTTGAATTGAATAGAATGAGGGCATTTGTAAAGAACTGCCATTAGTAGCAGTATAATTAAATAAAGAACGCAATAAGCAAAGCTCAGTTCTCACAGGGATCTAAGTTGTAAGATCAATTTAAAATAAGAAGTTTGTGCAAAGATAATAGCCGAACTATTGATTCCAAAAGGGATTGCAAAGGCAAGGAAATGAAGCATATAATTCAAGTTAAGTTAAACAGTGAAATATTTGTCAGGGTTTTAAAAGAAAGGTATGAGAAGCTAGATAAGCTAATGAACGTTGCAACGAGCAGCTAAGAAGGCAGCCATTAAGGCATTTAATGCAAATTGTAAGAATCCGCAAGCCAGGGTTAAAAAGCCAAGAAAAGTAAACAGCAGATAAACCAAAAATTGTGTGGAAAAACAAATAGGTGAATTCAAAGGACACCTTGGTGCAGGAGATACTCTAATAAAAATTAATCAGTGCAGTGACGTGTGTGAACAATTAAAATCAATTTAAATAAACGTGCAGTGGCAAAAAGACACGGTTAACTAATTATAAATGTAGACAATATTATTAAGAATGAGTTTTAGTTATAGACAAATTTAGTGTTATAAGTAATTATTTTGAACTTGGTTCATATCCGCTAACTTGCAATTGTTTATAGCGGATATTGAGGGGAGAACAAACGAAATTAATTATGAATTGACATGTTAAAAATGTGCTTCAGTTAAATCGAATTTTCACTTAATAAATAAAATTATATTAACAATAAAAGTATACCATTTCACTGAGTGCATGTTCGTGGTCGTGTGGGAGTGTTTGTAGCCAATTCCAACACAAAAAGTGAAAAAGTTCTCCGAGCCCAGTGTACATAACTTCGAAGCCGAAGCAGACAAACTCCGATATCTGCGTGGAGGCCAGCAAGCCGATACAACCCAGAGGGAAAGCTTCCAGAGCATCGTGCAGTCCCGTGAGTACGTGCGCCAGGAGTTGCAGCAGGATCGGACCCATAGCAGCCCCAAGAACTACATAAGCGTGTCGTTCGAGCTCCCGAAACAAGATCGGTGAGAGCAGGTACTGTTTAACCTAAAACTAGATACGTGAGGCCCGTGAAAGTGTATGCATTTGTAAGAAGAGTCATACTCAAGTCAATCCAAGCGATTTCCGTTGCTGTAAAATCAGTGCAGCCTGCAAAGATAAGCCGAGTCCATAATTTGAGGTTAGGGCGGAAGTCGAATCACAGAACGACGCCTTAAAAAACAATTGGGAAATTGGCCCGCGTCCCTTCAACAACCGGTAGAAAATAAATACAATTAATACCGCGAAATCAGCCGAACTTAGATAAGTACCGGTGGAACTTTGATAAATTTTCACATTGTTTTAATTCACTGATCGCAACTTGTTAGAGGAATCCATTTTGGGAGTAGCGTTTGACCTAATTTCATGTAGTTGATTATGCGCACTAGAGCGAAGACGGAATACAGATCCGTATTCAATTAATTTAAGAATTACACATTCAGCCAGGAACCTAACCGAGATTGAGTGATTGCTTTATCAAATTGAGCTAGCAATTAATTATCAATATTTGCAGATAAATAAAATATGATACAGGGCATATAACCATTTATGTCAACGAGTTAATAAGATACAACTCACTTTTAATCTACCTAGAATTTTATAGGGTAAACAAAATATTTGCATGTTGGTTCTGAATCAATATTTATTTAATTAAATATTTTAAACAACATATCATTGCAGTATATTGCAATAATTAATATATTTATGAAAGGTGGACGTGTAGACAGCATACAAAAGTGGGCCTAAGATAAAACCTTGCGGTACACCACGAGTAACAGCATTAGAACTAGAACAAGTCTCGCCCAGCCTCACTATGGAAACTGGAAGATCACTTTCCATTCAGTTAGACAACTAATGAACTAGAGAGGAATTCAACTGCTAAAAAAGTGATTCCCAAATCTTATTTTATTTAGTAAAAAGAAAACACAACACAGCAGGAGTATATGATTTAAAAAACACCTGAATTGTGTGTATACTAACGTTTAAAGAAAAAAAGAGACTGCAATCAGTAAGCGCCCACTAACATTTAGTACAAGAGAAGCAACAGTCATAAGCAAATTGGCAAGCTCAATCTATGTAATTCTATGCAATTTATTTCTATGTATTTTTTAATGCACGTTTCTAAGATGTTAAACATTTTACTTATGTATTTGTATAACTCAACAGTTTTCGAAAAATTTCTCCACAATAAGCATTATCCAAAAAGCTTTTACTACACAGTATTATGGTTGACATTTGATGCTAGTTTAAGTTTTTAAAGCATAGCGTCTCGGCTCAGTCTGGACGAAGATCTCTGAACTTCACTACTTCAAACTGCAGGCTTGCTGTGTCTTTAAGTCATTATTGCTACTACCTTGCGACGAATATTCCTTTTTTATGTAGCTTCTACAGAACCTGTAGTTTCTGCATGTATATGCATTTCCTTCTAGTTGCTAGAGCTTACTTACATATACATATAAGTAGCAGTATTGTGCGCTATTCAAGTGTTTGCTTCAACGACATAACCTGGAGCTTCCCTCACCTTCAGGTAGGATGTCAAGTATTGTCAATAGACAGGTAAGATTGTGACCAGCCTAATACGTTTGTTATAGTATAGCTTATAACCGTAACGTCAACTTACAGCATACAGTAAAAAATTGCATATCGAGCAGTACCGATTGCAGCTGAATATTTTCAACTGTAGTGTAGTGAAAATTCAATATACCTTATTATTTATACATTGTATTTACTCTGTACAACTGATTGCCAGTGATCTTGAGAGTGAGTTAAACGTTAACAGGTAAAGATAAGTCTACAGCATTGTACACTTCAGCGGCCCTCTTCATCGAGGCCATTCCCTTCTGGAATGACAATTATATTTATTTCAGAGTATCACTTCCAGTGGCGCCCGTGTAGTAGTAATTACCTACTTGCGACGTATTGAAATGAAAACACCCATGCTTTCAGACTAGAGCCGCGCCAGTGTCACCATGTAGCTAGCTGAAAGCACTTTTGCTTTGATTACTTGTCGTAAAACCATTTTGAATTGTACAATTTTCAGTAAAATGTGAGTGATTATAGTCGCTCTTTTCTCTATTCTTATTTATAAGTGGATTTGGCAACCTACTGCAACAGAAATTACTAAACTGTCAGATACCTGGTTTTTATTTTCATTTGACAGTACTAAAATTAAATTTCGGCTTCGACCGTGTTGTCTTTCTATATGAACATGTAATAGTATTTCATTTCCTGTTAGATTTGAAAACCTTGGTCGAGTTACTGTCTTTCACAGAGCCGGCCCTGCCTTAAAACCGACCCTGTAATTTAAAGTCGCAAATTCGAATTCATTCGAAATAGGCTCTGAGATGCAAGCGATTGCTGAAAATTACCTTCGTAAGCAGTCCAGCGCTACGCCTGACAGCCTTATCTATTTCGCAACCCCGGGCGCCTGCAGCTTAAAATTCCTGGAATGCATATGCGCCCAACGCGTTCTAAATAATTCTCCTCTTTGTTCCATGTAACGAAGAAATAGGGTTTTCCAAAGCTATTCTTGATATGCAATAACTTATGCTTTGTCCGTCGGGGAATTTCGGTAGTAATTTGACACCCTGGGATTCGCTGCCTTAACAAAAACCTTTTCTCGAATGTTCGAGGCCCCGCTTGCTTAATTGAGCTTACGCGGTGGCATTTCTGTTGTTTCACAATGCTGTAAGAAATGATGCAATCCTGAAAGGGAAGATCCCCGTTAACCGGTAGTAAGAGAGAGTCGATTGCATGAATACGATGGGGGTGCGGAGGTCGCGTTCTTCACGCTCGAATTAAAATTCGGGAGTGTTGCTAAAACCTTCGAGTTAACAGGTGATCTTAGCAACGAGCCCTCCCGCGGGACGTGTGTTCGGCGGACGTATTTTTTTTTTGGGCGGCGTCTTAATGTTTGTTTAACTCAACCCCAGAGTTGGGAACGGAGTTATTTTGCACATGGTTGCACATCTAGTACAAGACGGCCTATGAAGCCCACGTAGTTTTCCCATAGTGAGTGGGGAAACGTCTGCTTTTTGCAAATTTTGTTACGTTCAGCCGATCTCGAGTTTTCTTTCGTTCCCGCGGGGGACGACCGCATTCATTGTGAATTTCCTCTGCCCTCTTTTGGACCGCTGTCTACCGTTCCACAAACCTTGGGTCTACCTTGTTCTACACTGCAGGAAGCAATCACCACTCCCCAGCGTCCTTTGCAGCATCACCGAGGCTTGGACTTCCAATAGACTACCATGCCTGGGCTAAGGTAAAATTGTACATTGTTAACTATTTCTGTTACGGTTAACCAGTGCCGGGTGTGTTATTATCATTTGTTTATTGCGCAGTGTGCGGAGTTATGAACATTGCGTACGTCTTTGTATTTTAATTATGTCAGTTGATCATTGAAGGCGGAAGCTTTACTCCTGCCAATATTTTAGTTGTTTATTCTTTGTAACTCTGTTTAGACTAAGTTAGTTCTTGCGTGGGGTCCCCTTTTGTCCTCAACTAGGGTGTCACCTTTTTGATAGCCCACTTTTGGCTTGATGTACTAAAATTTAAATCATTAAATTTCATTATTGGCTAAATTAATTATTGGTTTGATTTAAATGTGTGAACCTATTGAGTCTTCAACTAAAGACGGCTTTAGCCGAGTGTAATTTCATGTAAAGACCAGAGCATGCGATAGAACGCGTAAGCCCTTAAGATCAGGGGTGTTTTGTATTTTGTTATTAGCTTCCAGAGCGGTGGCCATCGAAGGTAAGTGACTTCGATTTTTGTGGCCACCCTACGTTTGCATCCGGCGTCGGTGCAGCTGACGAGTGACGTTGGAGTGGTGTAAAGCAACCTGGAGGACTTCTTCATAGCTACGTGGTATTTCTTGTTTTCGCTGCGTTAGCAATTCTCTATTTAAAAACAAGTGGCGCTCCGAGCATTTTCCCCATTTATGAATTGAATTGTTAGGGATTAGAATAGGATAACCCCTGTCGGTTTCGTTAAGTTTGTCGAACCACGCCTTCCCGATTAAGCTAGTTGAGGGTAACAGAAGCCGATCATCTGCTTTGAGACATTTTTAGATCTGTGTCTTTTAGGAAACCGGCAAACCCTTCTAACCCTAACCCAACCCGCTCTTTGACGTTGAATACATGCAATGTCGATTCATTAAGATTATACCGTAACAAACACTCAGGATTTGTTTTTTGTCTTACGTGTCTTATAAAGAAGGATTTGGATGATAGTTGTATTCGTTGGTAGTTCCTGAATCAGTACAAGCCGTCCATGATCTTGCCTGTGTCGTTTAAACACCTTGTGAACGAAGATAGTTATGCAGACGGAAAGTGCGAACAACTTTTCTAAAATGTAGTGATCAGGAGAGAAGGTAGCTCTGAAACCATTTAGAAAAAAAACCCTAAAGCGATTAACTAAGGGCAAAGAATATATATAACAAACTTTGATTAGACTTATCTTTAACCCTCCCACAGCAAAACTGTTTCTAGTTATACTATTAATTTACTGATTACACGTATAAGGTATTTAGCTAGTAAAGGCAACGCTTGCGAAAGACCTATTCGACTGTGTTTGTGTTTTTCCACTTCTGGTTAGTGTCTCTTTGCTTTGCTTGCATTTTATACGTGTGCATGTCTTTTTTCCTTAAGGCTACACGAATGGGGAACTATATTTAAGTTAATTCAACTTATAGTACAAGTGCAGACTAAAATGGGATGAACTTTGGGAACGCTGCGCTGCAAACAACTTCAAACCGCTTTGGTCGCTCAGCTTGAACCCAAAATAACAACGTATTGACCCAGCTTTAGGTAAGTAGTGTTATAGTTTGCTATTATAGCAGCTAGTGTTGGAATGAAAGCATTTAGAAGTATTTTTTATAATAGTATGTTACAGGTGAAATCGATACGAAATGACAGAGCGTTGAATGTATGAAATTCTGCTACCTGGCCAATAAAGTAGCGCCTCTCGCAGTGCTGTTATACAGGCAGATTTATAATTTTAGGACCAACTGGGAGCTTTGCCACTTCGCTTTAATCAGTAAATTAAAACACAATTCGGTAATACAAAAGTAAAATATACAGGATGTTTCATAATATATGCGCAGGACTTCAGGATGTGATAGCTCGTCCAAAAATTTGAAAAAAAGTTTCTATTAACTTACCCTCTAAAATGCACAATTTTCGAGATACAGGGTGTTGAAATTGAAAAAAAAATTTTGTTTTTTGCGAATATCTCCGGAACCGTTTATCGTACAGAAAACAGCTTTTGTAACCATTTTCTACTCATAATAAGCTATGTTTTTTGCGAAAAAAAATTTTTTTAATGTCATAATTGGTGAAGATTTTGAAGGGGTAGTGAGTGTTTTTCTCCCCAACTTCTACGCCACTGGAAAAAGTACGGTTTTGAGACGCCCATTTGAACCACCAATATTTTCTACACAAAAAAGGTACTCTTGGTCATAAGCTCTAAAGTTGACCGTTTTCGAGAAAAATCAACTTTTATGTTGAAAAACATGGTCAATTTTTTGAAATAAATGTTGACCAATTAAGAGAACGCATTGTTGCATCTTGCGACATTTATTTCAAAAAAATTTTTCTCGAAAACGGTCAACTTTAGAGCTTATGACCAAGAGTACCTTTTTTGTGTAGAAAACATTGGCGGTTCAAATGGGCGTCTCAAAACCGTACTTTTTCCAGTGGCGCAGAAGTTGGGGAGAAAAACACTCACTACCCCTTCAAAATCTTCACCAATTATGACATAAAAAAAAAATTTCTCGCAAAAAACATAGCTTATTATGAGTAGAAAATGGTTACAAAAGCTGTTTTCTGTACGATAAACGGTTCCGGAGATATTCGCAAAAAACAAATTTTTTTTTCAATTTCAACACCCTGTATCTCGAAAATTGTGCATTTTAGAGGGTAAGTTAATAGAAACTTTTTTCAAATTTTTGGACGAGCTATCACATCCTGAAGTTCTGCGCATATATTATGAAACACCCTGTATATGCGCCCTATGTTACAAATGCCTCTGTAACAGAATTTTTGCCAGCAGCTCGCCGAGAAGGGAGTAGTACGACTCGATATGTGTTAAGTTGTAACACTTCATCTTGGTGTCTCTATAGACCTATCTTTCTGCATTTTCCCTACAGGCTGTAAAAACCCTTCATAAAAGGAAACACAATATGGAATGTCGCATGCAATCACAATAAAAGGTAAAGGTTATTTGATCTGTTTAATTCACTTTTACTCATAGCATATAGCTTTTGTTGTTCTATAAAATTCATCAACATGTTTCCCCTATTATTTCTTTCTCATAGTCCGTATTTTCCAAGGTATGGTTCGTTTTTGTTTTCCTAGTATGGCGTTGAAGTCGCCTATGACGACGTCGTGGTCAATTCTAATTTATTTTCTTGTTTTGTCTATATCTTCGTATACCAGCTCTACTTCTTCATCGTTGTGAACTGATATTGGCGTATAAACTTGTATTAGTTTATTCTTCTGTCTGATATTTTGAAACCATTTTTCGGCTTCGCTCGAGTGTTTTCTCCATATAGCAATAACTTTAGGACCAGCCTGTATATTGTTTTCAAATAATAATCGAATTGTATTTTAAATTATTTCAATTTATTAAGTCGCCAATTTCCTACTGATTCTGGAAAGCCCCACAGACATTCGTTGGCTTATCTCAAAGGCCCAGCTTGCAGCTGTTCTCATTTCGATTATCCGAACGCGGAGGCATTATATTTTCGTTCCTCAAACAAGTCACTTGCTTGCGAGGATTTTCTTAGTGCGAATTACGCCACGACGATTGTGTTTGAAAGCTGAAAATTGAATTCAGGTACGATGGAAGTAAAACATTCACTGTTATTTAATTAAAGATAGCTTTGAATTTTTATGTGCACTTTATGCCTTTTTTGAAAAAAGAGCACCCACGTTTTTTTTGCTTACAACAACCTAGACAGAAAGGTTTTTTATAAATGACAGCGATATGCATATCACTCGATTTACCTTGCTAAACGGGTTATTTGTATTAACGCGTGTGGCAACCTTTAGTTTGTTTGCTTGTATTATTGCAAATTTTTAATAAACTCCATATTGCGTTAATTGCAGTTATTGACTGCAAGATTATTTAGTATTTAATAAACTCTGATTACTTGTAGTTCATTTATTTTTAATCGAAACCATCTGGTTTCTGGCGCCGAACAGTTTTTTTAAGACTTTACAGGGGTGCATAGCTGGTGACTTGAACCCACGACCATATCGCCGATTGAGTTAGCTCGGCCATCGCGGTAAGTGTACGAAATTTTTCAGAGCTTCCGTGTTGTACGCGCAGCAAGAAGGTTGATCTGCGGTTTTGGCTACCATCGTTAAGGATTTAATTAGTTAACCGCAGGTCAGCTTCTTTGTTGTGTCAATTTTGATAGTCATATATGTTCCTCCATCTGATGTACCTCTTAAGCAGTCTACACCGGTTTATACATTTTTGTTGATGAGAAAACCAACTTCTTTTTGGCTGTCCATATTATATCCCATATGGAACAAAGTATTTCCAGATTTCAATATAGATGGACCAATTATGGCCCAAATTTATTTTAATTCTTTCATTCTCTAGGTCGTAGAGCTGATCATCACTTTTTAAAGTTCTGCAGTTATATGTGACAATTTTAAGATGTGTGTATTGCTGCACCAATTTATTGCCAACTCCAGATCCGAGGGGGTAATCGCCAAGCCAGTAGATCTAACTTCCACCGTGCTCGTAGTAATGTACCTACCTTTGATCTAGTGATACATTAAATTAATTTCGTAAAAGTCTTACAAATATAACTCACTATGGATTTTTCTTATAGACTAGTGTTTCTTCATTTAAAACATCATCTATGACTATCAAATCATTCAATTTGTACCATTATATGACACTACTATTGTTCCTAGCTTCTAATTCTACTCAACCTTTTACCAATTTTTTTCTAAAGCAAATCCACCCGAGCTTTGAATTCAGTTCTAGTTTCGATTGTTTTCATGCGCTTTATCTTGGAAATACCTGTAAAATTAATTTTTCTGCTTTTTACTTACCCTAGAGCGGCGATAGTGCTCAGTCGCTTGTATTATTTATCAGAAAATGTACTAGCAGAACATTCGCCGGTTGTTTTAAGTTTGAATATCTTAGTAATAGCTTATTCGACTCTCCTTGATATTGCAAATCTAATTTTACAACATTTATCTTGCAACATTGTTTATAAAATTTTCTTTCTTCAACTTTTAAGTTCTTCATCTTTCATGTATCATGTATAGTGAAGTATTTGAAGAACATGATCAAGATAATAATAAATACCTAAGAATGTAGATAAACTAACCACATTATTTAAAATGAAAGACTTAATGACTCTGGAGCAGAAAACTGAACCAAAACACTAACAGCCGTATTCATAGTCGTTCGCCAGCGGCTCGCCGGCGAGCCGCCGGAGTTTCGTTATGAATAGTATGTTGGGGGCACTGTACGTCTATGTCAAATTCGAGGTTAGCAGGTTAGGTTTTGCGTCAGTTTTGACAGAAATTGACACAAAACCTAACCTGATAACTTCGAATTTGACATAGACGTACAGTGCCGCGAAACTCCGGCGACTCGCCGGCTAGCCGCTGGCGAACGACTATGAATACGGCTGTAAATAAGACTTGTTATCCAAAAATAAATGAAAAAGCAGAAGCGAATATTACCGTTCCCTTTTAGCGCCACATTCAGGCATTCAGCTTATAAAACTTTTCATTTATGATGTTTTCAATTGAACCTTCAAAAGCGTAGACACGGATTCGATTTAAGTTCTCTGCATTTTCGGCAAGTCAAAGTATAACTTATAGATCCCCTGTTAAGCCCTGGAAAAAATTCAATTTTCTTACTTCAAGGGTTCGAGATTCTTAACTATTGAAGCAGGAGTGATACATTTTGTGTTTGATCTCGAGTATGATTCTGAAAATTAGCGACCACATATTGTATAGCGGTAGCTGAGAATTTTTATGATATTTGATTATTTGCACTCACAATTTCAATGCTCTTATTTATTTGCGCTTTGGTTTAGCTTTTAAATCAGCTTATATACAACTGAAATTGGCGCTAGCATTGAATGTATCTTGGAAAAAGTTTTATTTTAAAATTCGAGTCCATTTAGTAACCCGAAATTGAATTATTCCAACGTAAAGCATTATCTACGTTGCAGCAGTTTCCGTTTTTCAACAATTTCAATATCGATTCTGAATACGTAGCGTAATTATCCTCTGCCATATTTTTCACACAGTCTGTTGACGCTGTAATTTTAAAAAACGTATGCGAGTTACAGGTCACTTAGTTATTGATTTATCAGCACGCGCCTATTCATGCGAAAGTTATTGAATCACACTATTAAAAATTAAATTAAAGATTATACTGCCAACGAAATCGAAATTTCAACGTTCAGTAAATAAATATTCTATTCTACAGCATTCGGGGGGAATTTGTTGAACACCTGTTAAAAATGATAAGATTAAATTGCTTGCCGTACAAACAATTTTACAAAACTCATATATTTATACTACTATATTGCCAGGGCTATGAGTAGGGAGGTCACAAGGTAAGTGAGACAGACAACCAACTCTTCCATGTATTTGGTGAGCTGTGCACAAGCGCGTCGTCCGCGCGGAGGGGGAGGGGGTAGTGAACCTCACGGTCAAGTTTAAAATTCGCTTCTAAAGGCGGAGTTCGAATTCTCAAGCATGGGCACGAGACGCGTTATACTCAGAGTGAGACTATGTCGGCGCCGTAATGATTTCGGCCGTTCCCAGGCCCTGCTAGCAATATAGCTAGTAATATATATATATGACAAAACTGTAGTGTAAGCTGTATTTTTTGTAGTAACCACTAAGCATATATCCTAGTTGTATTTGGTTATATTTTATTTAAAAAAATGTATTTTGTACCTTACTTGGATTATGTACAGGATGTTTCTAATATAAGGGGGCCTACTGTGCGTAAGTATATCAAAAAATTGACAATAAACCGCGTTCACAAGTTAAACCTATCTAAGAAATTAAGGTTTGAAGTTTTAATATAAGAAATAAAAACAAACAATTCCTATGCTACAATGCAGCAAATGTTTTATGATTTGGCTACTGTCGATTTGGAAAACAGTCTTGATAGAGCCGTGCAGCCTCATTACCATTTTCATCGGCATGACTGTACATAGAAGTCATATCCGCTTTTTATGAAAAGAAAAATTCACAATTTCATTACTGAAACTGAATTTAATTTATTTCCGTAAAATGTCAATAGTACACTCACTTGATCAACAACTGAAATAAGAAATTTTTATAACCATATCCAAATTTACAGGCAACGTAAATAATTTAGTCATGATTTCCTGAATTTTATATTACTTTAAAAGTGACTCACATTAAAACTCAAATGATGGGACACGGTTTTATTACTATGTCTTCTTGCTTTAGAAACACCCTGTATATTTCAAAAGGGGCACCGTTGTATAACGGTTTTACTGCATGCATATCCGTGAGTCAATATTCACTTCCCAGCCCTCGTATATGTGTTCTACAATTAAAAATAAGACAAAAATGAAGAACACTCAAATTCCGAAAGCGCAGCCATTTTCAAGTATAATTGAAATAAATATTTTTTTAAGTTTCCTTTAATGTCAATAAATTCAAATACAAGAGAAAACTTAAAATATTAAAAAATAAAACTATCTGGGTCGAGATAAACATCAGCAAAACATCTAATTCCTTAAAAACCCTCAAAAATATTACCACTTGCGTTAATACACGTATGTAACCTGTGCAGCAGAATTGAAATTATCATCATTTATTTCTGCTATTGGAGCAAGAAAGGCATCCACTCCGGCAGCCACAGTAAAATAAACCTTTTCTTTTATGTATCTCCACAACCAAACATCTATTGAAGTTAAGTCGGGAGGCTGGGGTGGCCACGCTATTGGTCCACCCTGCCCAATCCATTTATTAGGAAAACGGCACTTGTAATGTAGAATGTGCAGGCGCTCCATCGTGTTGAAAAAACATTGTTGCACGTTGTTGTAGAGGAGTATATTTTGTATTTGAATTCAATGAGATTAAACGAAACTTTAAAAAATATTTCAATTTTAGCTGAAAACGGCTTCGCTTACGGAATTTTAGTATTCTCCATTTTTGTCTTATTTTTAATTGTCGAACATATATAATGGGACTGGGGAGTGAATATTGACTCACCATGTGTAGGTAAAAATATTAACGTGTTGTTCTTATTTAATCCGAAAATTTAGTGATCGTTTCCTTTGGATTAATGGAAAGTGGGAACCACATAAGCATATTTGGATTACATTTTGTATAGCGGGAAAACTCATTTTAGAATTAGCAGATATCAAAATATCTCAACCAATCTTCCAAGAACTGTTGAAAATGTAAAATAGGTAAAGACAGACAATGAAGGCGATCTCAGCTAACGAGTTTAAAAATGCCAAAACTTTGATATTGCGTCTAACACAAAGTCGTTAAAGATTACAAATGTTCATCTTGGATAAAATCTGTCAGATACTATGCCAACCTGTATTATTATAAATCACGCCAGAGAAAAGCCTTGTATATGTAACATAGTAGTAGATGAAACCTTTTGCAGTGTCTGTCTTGGAATTTAATTTTCAAGGATTGATCCTAAAATTACCTGTCAATTGTACACTAAAATACTAGTAACTATTAGAGCCTACCCTAAGTTGCAAAAATGCTAAAGAAGAGGTGCTCTCAATCGAAGAACGTAATATAATATATTGCCATGATTACACACCAATTTAAGCGATACAAACGGGAGAGAAAAAAGGAATTATAAAATGAAATAAATTACTATGTGGAGTCGACAAAATAATTACTATTTTGATGTGTGTAGGACTCGTAGAATTAACAACAATGCTGAACAATATAATTAGTACAAAGCAATTCTTAAGACTGTTGCAATAAAGCAACATTTTATATTTTTAAACGTTCCGATCTATGGCTCTGCCCAAACATTTGCAATGTAAATAACCTCACTACGGTGAAGCAACTCACACGTTTAATTGGAGGTAAAAAAAATGAAGTTGCACTACGCTAGAACAATTTCAAAGACAATGTGAGGTTATGTCATTTGAATGTTTCTAAAAGTTATAACAACTAGGATTGTGTGTAGTTCACTAATTAGATTTATAAGATGCTATTTGTCCGTTATTAGATCTTAAAAATACATGTAAATATGTCATTATTAGTGAAATATGTTACGAAATCGTCTGTTTATGCTGCAGTTAAATTGAGGCAGACTAAGTTGAAATTTTAAATTAGTTGTAATTTTCCAGCCGGAAATCGTATTCCATGAATTAGATCTGCATTTTCGAATTTTTCTTTGTGAGTTACGTCGGCTGAACATGGCAGTTGAAGGGTTGTATAAGATTTAAAAAATGTTGCTAGTCGATGCAAATGTAGGCGTAGAAAACGATTTTAATATTTATTAAGGGCCATGAAGTAGGGATGGGCGCGTGACGTGAAAACAGTCGTGTCACGTCGTGTCACGGCGTGTCACGTCGTGAACGTGACTAATATTTGAAAATCGTGACGTGAACGTGAGTGAACGTGAGTGAAAATTTCCAAGGCGTGATTCACGTTTCACGTTAATTTCACGTTAAATATTTAGTAACGAATAAAAAACTGCAGGGTGCAGCAACTTTTAAATTCATTAAATCACAAATTGTGCCAAACAAGTTACATTATGTGGCTTTATTTTTGGACCCTAATTATAAATCCTTAAAGTTCATACTTTCACATAAAAGAGAAGATTATAATACAAATAAAACTATAGATGATAATGATGAAATACATAGCAAACGACTCAAAACTGGTACATCAGCATCAGATTCTTATCTTTCTACACTTAGAGATAGCTCTGACGATGACATATGTAATTAGGATGATGAAACAGAACTAATTTAGTATGTTAAATTAAACTTCGGAAATGTAGATGACATTTTAGGATTTTGGAAAAACAGTGTAAATACGCCACTGTTAAAAAAACTTGAGAAATTTTAAACATCCCGGCAAGTTCCACTACAAGCGAAAGAGTATTTTCTACAGCTGGGCGAATTTTAAAAGAGCGCAGAATTCGACTTAACTCTAAAAATGTTGATTACATATTATTTTTAAATCAACATTTTAATGTGTAGACGTGTAGATGAACTTATTATTCTAATAAAAGTAATGGTTTGTTTTTTATACTCGGCTAACGCTGAAAATGTTAATTACGTTTTATTATTAAACCAAAAATGTATTGTGTAGATGTGTAGATGAACCTATTTTTAGAAAAGTACCTAATGTTTTGTTTTGTATACTCGACTTAACACTGAAAATGTTGATTACGATTTATTTTTAAAGCAATTTATTGTGTACTTGTGTAGATGAACTTATTATTCTACGAAAAGTAATGTTTTTTTTGTATACTCGCCTTAACGGTGAAAATATTGAGTCTTGTACGTAAAAGTAGTTTCAAACCTACGAATTAAAAGCGTTTCCTAGCAACATATACCTTCTGTACTCATACCAATAAGGGAAACGTCAATTCCAATGACAGCTTTTGGTATTAAAAGTAATGTCTTTGAAGACAGCTGCAAGAAATATATTTGCGAGAAATTAGTATTTATCCCTTGTCGAAGTTATTGTAGTCAATTTTCATTTTTTCTTTTTATGTCAACTATTCTGATTCCAACATATCACGTAAATTATGTCAGGTGCAAAACATATTTTTAGTTCTCTTTAGGAGTTTTTCATTGGTTTTAAATTTGAACATTCGGTTCTATCTGAATTTAAATTTTCAAATAAAAGCTGCGTGTCACGTTGTGAGTGGCGTGTGACGCCGTGAACGTGAGTAAACGTGAGCGTGAACGTGACTGTTTAAAGCAAGCATGAAACGTGCGTGACGTGAGCGAAAATTCACTCACGCGCCCATCTCTACCATGAAGTGGCTAATGTTGTAAATAGTAAGATTTAGATTATTGACATCTGTTAAACTAAAAGCGGCTTGCAATTGCTGCAATTTAATTAAGAATGGCTTAAAATTTATGTAATAGGTGTAAACAGAATACAGTGAATGTTGGAATATTGTTGCTTAAATATTAAAATTTTCCGTGAAATTGTCCTTCATTCTGTTTCCGAATTTCACCCATTCTTCTTGTTTTGCCTTCTTTACCCCGTTTTTCACTTCTGTTCTTTTGTCTTTATATTTTTCATAATCCTCCCTAGTTTTTGTTTGTAAGTATCTCAATTTCACGGAAAATCAAAAGTAATTTTACAGCACACTAAAACAGCTCAGACAAAAAAAGACCAGTAGTTTAAAAAACATGAGAGATAAACAAGGGGAACTACTCACAAGAAGAAGACATTATCGAAAGATGGAAGCAACATTTTAAGAAGGTGCTAGAGGATAGCGACCAAGAAGAAAGAGAAAACAACAACGAAAATGGACACAACACCACAACCACAAATGATGACGTAGACATTGAACCTATTACAAAAAAAAAAGAATTAGAAGGGACAATTCAAAAGATAAAGCTAGGAAAGGCAGCAGGAAAAGACGGGATAACACCAGAAATGATAAAGTACATAGGTGAAACCGGTAAGGAAAAAATATATTAACACTAATGAACAACATAGTAAAAGCAAAAAGAGCCCCAAAGGATTGGCAGACGGGTGTAACTGTGCCACTATCCAAAAAAGGCGATAGAAGAGAATGTAACAATTATAGAGGCATTACACTATTAAGCATAACAGGAAAGATATGGGCTAGAATATGGGAAGCAAGATTAAAGAAAAAACTAGAAGACACAATAGAAGATAGTCAATGTGGTTTTAGAAAAATAAGAGAAACACAAGACAACGTTTTCATACTAAGGCAAATAAGCGAAAAGGCCATAAGCAAAGGAAGTGAAATTCACAAATGTTTCATAGACATAGAGAAAGCGTTCGATAGAATTAAACAAAAGGACATATGAAAAGCACTAAAAAACAGAGGTATAACAACAAAAGAGATAGAGATTGTCAAAATATTATATAACAAGACAACAAATATAGTGAGAACAAGAAATGAGAAGTCGAAATAATTTGAAACCACGAGAGGGCTAAGACAGGGCTGCGTGCTGAGCTCGATACTATTTGCACTAATTATGGAAGAGGTAGTCAAAGAAAGTAGACTGAAAACGAAAAAATATAAAGTAGGGAGGTGGAAAATGGAAACGGTACAAATGTCGGAACTCCCATATGCAGACGATATGGTGATAATAGCAAGATCAGAGAGAGAACTACAACATAACCTGAATATATATAACAACGCAATGAAAAAGCAAACATGAAAATTAATATAGAAAAAACGAAGACAATGATAATAGCAGCAGGGAAGAGAAGTCACAATATTGCAATAAAAAAAAAGAAATAGAGCAAGTGACCAAATTCAAACATCTGGGGACATATATTAGTAACAATGGGAAGATAGACGACGAGATAAGCGAACGCACAGCCGTGGTAGGAAGAACTTTTAACATGATAAAAAAACACCTTCCTGGGGAAAACTGAAATAACAAAAAAGACGAAAGTAGAGGTAGTAAAAAAAGTGGTGTACCCGGCATTAATTTACGGCAGCGAATCGTGGACGATCACAGAAAAACAGAAGAGCAGACTGACAAGCACAGACATGAGGTTCTGGAGTAAAATAGAGAGAAAAAGTAAACAAGACAGAATCAGGAACATAGCATACAGGGAACAACTGAACGTAAAGGCAGTGGATACAGTGGTCCAAGAAAGGAAACTAGGATGGCTGAGACATGTACACAGAATGGACAGAAGGGGTAAAAGCAGCAGCGGAACAGAGTGGACTGGAATGGAATACAGTGAGAGAAATAGCGCAAGATCGAAAAGAGTGGAAGAAGTGGTGCCAAAAAACACCAATCAACCAGGAGTGACAACAACCCAATCGACTTTAAGCCTTACACCTCACGGTAGAAAGGCTCAGGATTATGTATGTATGTATGTATGTAAATATTAAAATAAGACCTATTAATTGAGTAATTCTATAATTAAGGCATCTCTCTTCATGCGTTCTCTTCTTGACGGAAGAATTGTGACACTATAAATCCTCGTCATGTAGGGGTTCTGTCGCGGACGCATCGTTTAATCTCGCGCCATCCTTTCTCTAGTATTAGCCGATCTGTTCGTTTGGTATAGGGATTCGCCCGTTAGATTTCTTATTTGGTCAGACCATCGTTTCGGCGACCTTCCTCTTGGCCTGGTGCCTTCCTTGGATGATCAAGCGTTCTAGGTAGTGCTGTTTCTTCTGGTTACGTGACCGAAGTATGCCATTATTTTCGCATATATTCTGTTGGAAAGATGGTGGGTGCTCTTGATTTCGTCTAGTACAGGCATAAATTAACGAAATTAGCGGCAATTTTAAAATCGAATAATTGCAAGAAGCTGATGGAATCTGTGAGATGACACAATTCTATGGTTATCTGCAAAAAGTACGCAAATGGCGGGAACGAGAGAGTTTGTTGAGCTACGATTATATGAACCTGGTTTCCAACGCAGAAGATAAAAGCGCCGATAGGCAGTTGGCCAGCGATGGGTTAGAATTAGGAATAGGCGAGCAAGAAGTTTTTTGTATGCTGCCTTTGCTGTGACGATCTTTAAGCAGCCGTATTGCATTTGATGTGACAAATTGAACAGTAGATAGTGGCTAAGTGTGTGTTAATGGGAAAATAAGTAAGGTAGGGTTCTGTTTATGCTTTTAAATGTTATTTGTAGGTTGGTTGCTGTCAATTTTAGGGTTTTGAGTTAAATACAAGTTGTGTAATAGGGCGAAGCCACGTTACAGTTAGATACTTTCAAACCCTGAGATAAACTTCAATTCAGATTTAAAATATTTTGCAGTACTACAAGAGTAATCTTGTGCTAATTGGTGTTTGTATTAATAATTTAAACAGTCTCAAAAAGGTGCATGTTTAGAGCGGTAAATCTAGTAGTAATTTAGATAAATTTCGTAAATTAAAATAAAAACATTGCTTTATCATCGTAACATTAACGTATATTTGGTTGCAATCAATTTTAAACGTTATAGTATTTTGTTGCGTAAATTAGTTAACTAAAATAATTTTTTATTATACCTGCATCAGAATCGCCCTTTAAAGCACGCCTGAGCGTGCGAATACAGGCGATTAAAGCTCGCCGAGCTTTAAAGGTAGTCAAGGAAACGATTGAATGCAACAACGGACATGGACGCGACAAAAACGTAAATAATTCTCGTAACTATAGTAGCAATATTATTATGCCCTCTCGATTTATCACGACAAAAATTATTTCCAAGTTTTTAGTGCGTAATTTATTTCCAGTATTGGAGGTATAATAAAAAATAGCGTAAAGTATTCGTGGATAACTGGTCTTTAAAACACTTGCTCTATTTCTAGAACTCCGGCTACGCCGTCGTGCTCGGAAACTCGCGCGTGTTTTAAAGACCTTGTTATCCACTCATACTTTAATATACAATTATTTGTATGTGCAAATGTGTGATTCCTGCGTAACACAAAATTATTTCAAAATTCGTGTGAACCGCTAAAGTAGTTATTTTTCAAGTGTGGAAATGGATGTTGTTTCAGCACGAAACGAATTTTTGAAGAAATGAGTTTTCACACGTGGCAGACACATATTTTCTACACAGTAAATGTATATATCAACAACCATTTAGGATCTTCAGTTTTCACAGTTTTTGCAATTAGGAAATATACATTAATTAACTATTTTCAAAAGAGTGTAGAAAAGTATGTCGTTTCCTCACTACATTTTCAAGAACAGTTAGAAAATAGTAATGTTCTAACGACTATTTTTAAAAAGTGTGGAAAGGTATATCAGCTCTTAACTAAAATTTATATAAAATGATATGAAAAAGTCGGACTTTTCCTAGCAAGCTAGAAATAGTATATTACATACAAGTGGAAAGTGTATCTTTACTGTCGAGAGGTTAACTTTATCTCGAGACAGGAATGAAACTTTTCACCGTGGTATGTATACTATTTTATTCGCAACCACTTTATTGGAAAAATTTATTTGACAAGTTGAGAATGACATTTGATGTTTACGAGAATTCATAGAAATATCACATGTCGACCAGGGGATGAAAGTGTTCAACTGTAGTTTTCGACCTAAGAGGAACAACTTTCCATCCGCTGTCATGGTAATCTACTGTCCGCCTGAGGTGGGATGTAAAAGTTGTTAATGTCTCATTTTCCAACTTTTTATAAGTCATTAATGACCTTATTACATACAGTGCTAATATACAGAATGCGAACATAGGTAGCCAAATGAGTTAGAATACAGTTTATGGGCTTTGTATGCGTTAGACAGAAATAGACATATACGATTTAAAATCTAGTACCGTAGAATTCAGTATTTTCTGAAAACAAAACACCTTCATTCTGCGGATGTTAGATGTTAATTGCATATAGGTCTATTTCAATCTAACGCATACAAAGCTCATAAACTATATTCTAACTCATTTGACTACCTATGTTCGCATTCTGTATATTAGCACTGTATATTATGGCTGTGAATAACAGTTATTTACTATACATGTGGGAAGAGCATCATTAATATACTTGCATGTAAGCACACAAGTATATTAGTGATGCATTATCACACATATATTTAGATTCCAAAATTGTATAAACATAGGAAATGTAAAAGGGATCAAAGCATTTAGCTTTTACAAGCATACATATAAAAACTATATCCATCAGCCATTCCGTTAACAGCTTGCATCCGAAAAGCGAAGACAAGCTTAACGAAAAAGGTCTCTTCAGGCATTCCAAAGAAGTAATATGTTATTAAACATAATTCACGAATGTGCCGCTTGTAACAAAGAGTTTTGGATATCGAAGCGCATTCATAGTTACATAAACTCAACGCTACGTTAAAAAAACAAGTGTTAAGCTCAAATTAGCCCGTAGAACAAACGATGCTACAAATTGAGTGAAATCCAAAATTAACTATAGTGTTAAGCTAATCGTCGACCCATTTGGATTAGAAATTTGTGGTGAACATAAGTAAAGTTCAAGGAGCTATTGATCGGACCTATTTTAAAAGTACTCCAAACGTGCGGGTGTCTCCTTTATATGCTAAGTGGCAGATACTTTGAATGAAGCACCTATACAAATGTTAGCGATTCTTATCACAGGGAAACAGCGACGGCATAGGGAGATAGGTTCTGACCTGACGTTATCCAAGATGTGCTACATCAGACAGCGGTCCGTGGCCTAGAAACTGGGGGATTATTAAGGTCCACAAGTAGGATGTGGAGCAATAAAGAGTGTATACAAGTAACGGATTGATAGGTAAAGAATGACAGCAAAAATGCTATTCTCCTGTCAAGGCACGTGAAACAAAAGATCAAACCTGCAGTAGAGAAATGAAACATAACCAAGGAAAATCTGCACACCGCCTAGAGAGAATGGGGATTCACTCTTATATTTATTAGCAAAAATACACCATAGTAAACACACTGCTACATGGAATGGTGACGGCTTACAGGAGTAAATCCTTTTTAATCCCTGCCGGCAGAGAATTGTTTTCTAAGAACACCGGTAGACAAGAGTCAACATTTTTGTAGAAACTGGAAGAATCTTTCTAACGTATTCCCACTATTTTCAAACCCAAATTGTTATTTAATTGTATTTTGTCTAAGTATATCTTAGTTGTATTAATATACATACTAGCAACCAGTGAGACAAATGTCTCATTTAAAAAAACAAAAAAGACCGTTTTGCAAATAGAACGCGTATTCACCACACGTACGTATATGACGTCATTGTTGGTAGCAAACTACCAGTCGCATTCGCCTTGATAAAATTTGCCTAGAATCTAACCTAAAAAGTTAGGATTAGGATAATTAAGATAATTAGTGTTAGAGACTGAAATTCGGTTCCTGACCTGACATGACCATTCCAAACATATAACGTTAATAACTTTCTTCTCTATCTCTTACGGTTTGGCTGCTGAAACAGCGTCCCGGACAAGTCTGTTATATAAATATAGATCATTCTTATACTATTCAAAGAAACATTACCTCTTTTGGAAGTTGTCTTATTGACTTACCTTTGCATTCCCGTAAAACTTACCTATAACAACTTGAACACTTTTTACTTCCCTCGTCTAAAAGACGAAGAAAGTATTGTAATCGCGAAAAAATTACCTTCCGAGATTTCTTTAGATCTTCACGTTTTAGGGTCCCTAGATGACGAAAAACAGGTTTTTCTCAATTCCGTCTGCCTGTCTGTCTGTGGAAAATAGATGAAAGTAATAATTTGCACATAGGTCAGGCTTTACACTTGACAAAAATAGGACCCAACAAAATACAAAATAATCTCGCAAAAATTCGAAACGTTTCAACAATAACACCGTTCTCTTAAATACAGCCTCTCTTCGAAAACATACGAGCGAGCTTGCATAGCGCAGTATAATCTATCGATGCGGTTACAAATGCGGATGATGTAGATCGAATCCCGCCCCGGGCACTTTTTTATTACTGAAAATTGAGGAATTTTATGCATACATCGCATTTGCAAACTTAGTTTTGAATATTTCTCAATGATTTTTAAACTAGTGGAAAGCTTAGTCTTTCCAGATTCATATCATATTAAATTAATCAGAAATTATTTTTAACAACTGCTACAGAAAGTGTTTAAATAAAGCGTAGGGGAAATGTGGAATATCAACTTCAGCATCGAGGCCATCGAGGTATATTTGAAACTATTGCACATAATTGTATACAACCAAGCGTATGATATGTGAAAGAGAAAATGAAGAAATTTTTAGTAAAAGAAGTATCTGTATTGATTTATTGTTGTAAACAATATAATCGCTTTTCCGTACGTGATTTGGTTGAAACGCGTGTCGCACTTCGCTTCAACATGAAAGTTAAATACTTATGCCTGGCGCCGACGGGAAAAGGTTAGGCTAGCTGCAACTCAATGATCTAAGAGGTGATTGGTAAGCTTGCAAGATAACGTTCAACGTTTAGATCGTATTCGCAGACGCCTACAGTTCAAATCTCGCCGCTAATGTTTTTTTATTTGAAAATTATATAATCTACATTCAGGTGAATTATTTTATTATTTCCGTATCATTTGGAACCTGAAGAAATATTTACACCTAGTATCCTTTGATTTTTAAAATTGTTTAGTGTCACAATGTTCACTCGAGAGGAAAGTTCTAGATAAAGCCCTGTACAGATTTTTAATTAAACAATTCTGACATTTGACATTATGTCATGATAAATACCCCTGTTGTAACCTCGACTAACTAGCTCGGAATAATGAAACTCCTTTCTCAGAGCTGAATGGGGTTATGTTACTTTTAAATGTATCAGTTAATATAATTTTTTAACCTTCATTTATATTTAATCAACAGTATAACATACTGTTGCAATATGTGAATCTTTAATTCAAATAATTCCAAATACTTTATTTAATATCAGATTTTAAACATTGACTTTATAACAATTTGGTGTCTCATCTTACATTACAATAAAAAAAAATAATGTAAATTTCAAAGCAATTTTAATCACTTCATCCAAATAGTAACATATACAGCCTAAATCAACATTTTCTTAGCTAACTCCAAAATGTTCAATTTCTAAATATATGGCCGAAAACTATTCAAACTTGAATTACCGTACAATTTAGAAAACTTAATTTTCTAAATACCTTTGTTAATTCTAAATACAGTTCTTACTAAATTTCTATCACATCATACATTTACCAAAATTAATTAAAAATTTTCACTGACCTCTTCTTTGTTGATTGTAATACCTGACTGTTTAACAGTATTTTTATACTGTTGAAGATTCCTTCAGCGAACCCCTGGTTACTCACGTTTACCTCAAAGTTCGTTGTAGCTCTCCACCAATCTATTATTTCTAATGTACCTACAATCCAGTACACAAGAACACATTTTGGCACTTGCTTTACGTTATATATTGCATTCTACTATTTTTAATAGATAATACAATGTCAAACGTTGACTTTTATATGCAAAATAATAATAATTGTGATACTTTAGCATGTTTGATTGCAGAGAAAGTTATTTTACTACTGCTAATTCAAACTTTCAATTATTATAAGCTCACAATTAAAGGAATTCAACCCTCAACGTGACTTTACGTGAATTATTTTCAATATTATTTTGATAATAGTTATTTCCAATAGAAACGTATTTGGTTTGCCTAATAACTGCCATGTACTGTATTAACCAACTGGATATTAAAAATTTAAATAAATCTTACATGCACTTGCATGTTGCATTACAGCCCCTGCCATCAAATCTAATCAATCTATGATCTACCAAACTGCGATTTGAAAAATTGCCCAAAAATTAAACAAAAACAAAATAGGCAACCTGGTCCACCCATAGGCGCTTAAAATGACCTAATTCCCAGAAACTCCATAAATATTTCAAATGAAAACTACCAGTTTGCCAAAGCGTTAAAAGGAACTAAAAGAAATTTAAAAGAAATTTGAGTCGTTATGGTATTGTACTTCTATCATACGCAGTACGTTCTGGCTGATTAATATCGTGGAGTTTTATTGTCGCACTTGGAAGTATGTTGTTTCTGTAAAATGAGCATAAAGTACATGTGGCAGGTGTGTCATTTAATTTTTTGTAAGTGCTATGTGATCTACAATTTAGTCACACTACTGGACTCTGCAGTAAGTTCTTGTGTGCTCGTGTTGGTGACACTTCATGTATTGTATACTATTTGTTTTCTAATCTATTTTATTGACAATTCTTTGTTATTTTGTATCTCTATTGTTCAAGGTTAAATCATCAGTTTTTGGGTTCTTGTTAGAAATGAATTATTTTCTTTGGTTGTATTGTCAGTTTTCTCACCGGTAGTTGTTATTATTACTTCTAATTGTGTGCTATAACGGAATTATTGTCATTGATTTTAGTGTTGTTGCGATTTATACTTAAATTGTTGTGACTGCTGCTGAGAAATTTTCACTTCCAAGTAAATTTTAAAGTGTTCCTGCTTTGGTGGGCAGTAAGTGTTACTATGTACTAGCAACGAATAGCGTGACGTGTGTGTGTTTATTCTAGGCTGGTACTGCATAAAACTTGATGATGGCATTTTTGTTGCATATACTTAGTTTATAAAACGAGCTCGATTTCTAGTTTCTAATTAGTAAATTCCTTGCCAATTCTTATCACTTTGGTTTCAGTTTATAATACACAGGGTTTTAACGTGACCACCACCAGCTTTTCATAACTCTTCACAATAGCACGAATTTACAGTTTGTAAGTTAACCGAAGTCAGATCATAATCATAACTCTATAATAAAGCAGAACAATTCCCAAGGTCAAACATGTATGCGCGTGTTCTATGTGTAGTTACCATTTTGGGCGTGGTCTTGATATTAGCAGCGTTGCCAGACCTGGTACAATTCTACGAATCTGGTACATTTTGAAACCGTTTCTACAAATTTATTTCGTACAGTGTAAATCTGGCAACAGGGCTAAAATCGTCGTGTTGACAGCTGGCCTTTAGTTTACGAAGAAGGAAACCCTCATTTCTGTTGTAGAAAAGTGAGTATTCGTTATTATATTTTCCATTTTAATTTTGTGTGCTCTTGTGTGACATAACCTAAGATTTGCGTGGAAATTTTATCTGGCAAAAACAGAGGCAATCAATGCGTTTCGCACTGCATAATTTTCATTATTATCAATCCTATTAACGACATAATTGTACAGTACATTATAATTACAGATACCTTCCTTAAAGGAGAAATTGGTGGAAAAAGAAAAGCAGCTAAATGAAATGAAACAAGAATTCCTCGACAGTAGACAAGTCTTGTCTGAAAACTGGAAAGAAGCTGTAAGTGAAGCCAAAAAGCAATACGAAGCGATGGATAGCGCGCTAGAGGTAAATTTATTAAAAGTGACACTGTAAATATCTTCATTAACTATTGCGATTTCAGATTCTACATAGTATAGGTACAAACTGTAGTTCAACAGTGCCCACCGCTAGCCAAGCTGCAGAGAGATTTAGAAGAAACAAGCTTTCAGAGCGCATTGTCGATGCACATAGCTGCCCCATCCAAGTGCAAGAGCTTTAGCATTCAGTACGAACGAGTTATTTATCAGGTTGTTGCTGCGGAGGAGAACATCGTTGCCATAGTCGAGCGCAGTTCCAGTGCATCTCGTACTGCCAAACCAGCAGATGGACAAACAAACCGCCCAGTAGGAAATGCTCTTCAAATGCTTGAGAGGAATCATCGTGAAATGACAAGGAGGAGTTTCTAAGATGCAGAAAGATAAAACGTAATCTGAAGTTAAGTGATATCAATTTGGAATTAGTTGATATGGCAAAAAGCAATAACTCTGTGTATATTAATGAATCTCTCTATTCCTTAAATCAACAGCTGTTTGCGACAGCTAGAGATTATAAAAAGGAGAAGAATATTAAATATCTTTGGTCTAAAAATGGCAGGATTTATATGAGGGCAAAAGATAATAGTAAAATAACGAAAATTAAAAATGTTCTTTGAATGTTTGAATAAAATTGATTTAAAAAACATTTTATATATTTCTATCGATAATTCTATAAAATTATATGGAAAATATTTTCTTTTGCATTTTTTAGAACACAAAGTAAATCCTGTTTAATTTTTATTTGCAGTTCTATACAGTTTGTGGTTTACTTTCAGTTATTTTGGTTGCTTCGCAAATATAACTTCATATAGATTTTTGTCAATCTTTCTGCTATTAAGTTTATTGCTATGTTGCTGCAAATGTCTTTATGGTAATATATTTAGTTTTATATCTATTAGTCAAATATTCATTTTTATGAGTTATCGTATAAAGTTTGTTTATAGTAATATGTTGATTAATTGCTTAATCGATTTACAAATTTACAATTTCCTATTATTTCTACAGCAAGTTGTAGTATAGCTATTGAACAGTTGTGGATCAAAATTATTTAAAAAAATTTAACGGTTGTCATAGGAACAGTTTATCGAAGGCAGGAGTTTGGATGCGCTGACTTGATTGATACCTTGGAGGATTCCTTTTAACTTATTGCACATATGACGGACGAGATAGTGTGTCTGGGTGATTTTAACATAGATATGTTATCTATAAATGATAAAAGTACTGAAAAATGATAAAAACATTACTGGACCTTATTTTGGTAAACGATAAAAAATTTATAATCAATTACGGTGCGACTGATGTACATGGATTATCCGATCATTGTTTGGTTTATTGTGACTAACTACCCTATTAAATGTAAATTGCACCGCAAAAGTTTTTTTGTATACTTACAGAGATTTTGCTAATTTTGATTATGAGGAGGTCTATAACGACCTTCAGTTTCTTCCATGGCACAATTTAATAAATTTAATCATAGACAGTGCGGACAGTAAAAGAATTCAGCATATGCAAAATACATGCCTGAGGTTTATTCATGGTATTAGAAAATTTGATCACATAACACATAAACTTAACGAAATTAAATGGTTAAATATGCACAATCGTAGAATACTTCATTCAGCCACATTGTTTCATAAAATTATCTCAAATAAAGTACCCTCTTATTTACTTAATAAAATTGAATTTAGATGTGATGTTCATAGTGTAAATACGCGAAATAGAAATCTAATTACGCCTCCATATCACAAAACTGCAATGTATGAGCGATCCTTTTCTTACGATATAGCTTATTTATACAATTCTTTGCCGGAGTATCTCAAAACCTGTTCACCTGAGAAATTTAACTCTAATCTGTTTAAAATTCTACTTAATCACCAAATCGGTGCAGCATAATCACTCTCTTACATATATGTTTAACATTACAATAGTATTATTGGTCTACAGTTAGTGTCGTTAATTATTTAATATTTGTTATCTAAGTGGAAAAGCAGATGCTATTTTAAATAGTAATCTGAATTTGCCCTTTTGGTGGTGAAATGGGGGTTGTCGAAATTAAGTGTCTTTATTGCGCAAAGGACATTGGCATAGATGACCTAAATGTTCTAAAATGTGCAGGTGTACAAAAAAAGGATGAAGAATTTAAATTAGATCATAACCATGGCTACTACTACCAGATAGAAATGCAACTCGCTATTACTGGAGTTAATTACTGTGATTTTGTGGTATGGAGTAGTAAAAATTTTTTCCGTGAAAGAATACATTTCAATGAGGTATTTTGGAAAAAAGAAAGCGCTATTGCTATGAAGTTTTTTAACAATGTGATTATGCCAGAACTTCTCGGTAGGGCATCCAATCCCGGGATCCCAAAATGTCGGTATCCCGGGATCCCTAATTTTTTTATCCGGTATTTCAATCCCGGTATTTTTCTCCAATACCGGAATTTTCGATATTTCTGGATTGCTTTTGTGTGCACTGCATCGCAGTTCGCAGAGTTTGCGAGTCGCCTTACCCGGCCTGGCCGGCGCCAGACATGGAGCAACATGTTGATAGATAATAATTAGTATGGTTCAGGGTAGTAGCAGTTAGCAGATGTGTCCATAAACGGCGTAAACTGTGTTCAGTTGTGTTGTCACTGTTGCTTGCATATTTACTTACATATTATACACCTATAATACTAGAAATACCGGTTCTGAAAACAGAAAATTCCGGTATTGAACACCGGAAATCCCGGTATTGAATACTGGAAATATCGGTACTGAAAACAGGGAATCCCGGTTTGAACACCGGAAATCCTGGTATTGAATACCCGGATCCAGATAGAATTTCTTCAATACCGAAATCCCGGGATTGAAAATTCAGTTCGGTATCGGATGCCCTACTTCTCGGTAAATATTTCACAAATAAAGCAGTTAAGGATGCTGCAGCTAATACTGATTGGAATGTATTCAAAGAGTCGTTAAATGTTAATAATGGTACAAATTTAATGTTTTGTAATAAAAGTAGTAGTACGGAAACAAGGACCACTGCTCTCGTAGCCACGCAAACTAAAGATAACAGTATATATTGTTTGTGTAAGGGTCCTGATAATGAAACGCCTATGATTGCTTGCTGTAATTTGCACTGTTCCGTGGAATGGTTTCATCTGATTTTTATTGGTTTAACATCTGTACCTAATACTGAATGGCATTGCCCTTTATGTAGTATAAGTGAAAGTAATAGTATTTTGTATTATATTGGTATTGGAATATAAAATAAAAGCAAACAAATATTTGATCGATTTATTTATTATCACTTTAATTGCAGTACTGTAAAATAAGTAAATAATAATAATAATAAATGTCTTTATTTTCTGTATATACATATAAAAAAAATATATTAGTGTAAGTATTAATATGGGGCGGAGTTCAGTGCGTTTAATGCACTGCTCTTCCACTCAACCCCACGGTTTCATCCAAAGTAGAAATATATTTAAAAAATATATATATAGCGGAAAGGCGCGTGTTATTAAAGAAATTCTCAATAGTCAAAGAAAAAGGTGATTACTTTAATATGATAGGTATGAGTTTCTAATTGTTATATGTATTATTAGGATTTAAAATAATTTGAATTTTGTTTTTCTAAAAACATCATGTTTTTAAAAGCACGACCGCTGCGATATGTGAAAAACGCAGGTCTATTTTTAAATAAGTAACCGAATGCGCCAAGTAGCTGCTATCGAACACTGCAGTTTAAATTGAAACTAAATGAATTAATAACAGATTCATCCATTTTCAAGTATTCTATAATGTATATTGGTAATTTATATTTATACAGTACAGTAAACATTGCGCTTCCATGCTTTGACCAAAATTATTTAAAAAGATATTTGTGTCAACTACACGGAAAAATTGCATGTTCAACACATTGGAAAATTCCATGCTCACGTAAAACTTTTACATTCGCTGGAAAACTCTCACTTTTCTTAACTTGTAGAACAATCTACTATTAATTAACTAGCGATTTAAGAAGAAAATTAACTCGCTAGCATATAAACATTATAAACAGTTACTTATGGTTGCTATTATAGAGATAATAATAATAATGCCAGTTTAAAATGACAAAGAAATTATAATTAATCGAGTTATTTAACAATATCAGTAACGGCGTAACTGGAGACTTGAGTTACCGCATTTATATTTTTATGACGCTCAACGGCTTAAACCTGAAAAGAAACACAGATTGCAGGCAGCTGAAAATAATTTCGGTGGAGCAAATAATTCTCACATAGGTATAATCTCATAAGTCAACAAGAGCATTAATTCTTTCCGGATTTTTTTTTTGACTGCGTTCCAACAACGTCATATTAATTAGGACGCCTTCCAGAGGCGAGCGTTTCCTTTCCAGAGACTTTCCATTTGAATTTTTTTTGAACTTTTCCTTACTGCCAATCTCTAGCGTGCTTTTAAAACTTTCTTTAGTGCAACAGAAGTTATTAAATTCGTCCTACATTTTAAATGCGGCATATGCCGCGGGGTTTAAGCTAGTATAAAAATATGGCACAAATAGAAAAGCAGACTTTATAGAAGTCGCTATAATCAACGGTTTTTGAAATCTGTAGATTACATTTTCAAATTCAATTGAACACAAATGTTAATTAAATGCATTTATTTCATAGATTGCAATAAAGTTAGAGGTATTGCTCGAAATGTCATTATAGTGCTATGGTTATGGCTCAATATCGAACAGACAATACCAAATTACAGGTTTTCCGGTAATTTCGAAGTTATCATGATGCTAATGTTACATAGACAGTTTTAATAATATGTTTCAGTTTTGATTTGCAGATACCAGTAGATCACGGCCGGAAAATTGAAACAGCATTAGCAATAGCTAAATGTTCATCATTGCTGTGTTGACATCGGTTTCTGCACGAATCGCCTCGTTCATAATGAAATACAGAACTTTCCTATTCGTTGCTTTTATTTGCTTTTATTTTCAAGTTAATTGCTATGTAAGTACGTGCTTTATTAGTAAAACCTATGTAATCAGTTGAATATTTGACCTTTCAGCAAAATTGGTACAAGTTAGTACCAGATCATTGCGAAGTCGTTAACCACAATAAAAGCTTTTTTGAGAAGTTCAGTGGTAAATGTGTTAAACGCAGTCGGACCTTATTGCTTTTGAATATAAGTATGATCTTCACTGTAGACGTTCTTACAAACCACGACGTACAAGTAAGTACAGACAGAATCGCTTTTGTTAAACTGCTACTGTCAATGAACTTGATTTTTTTCTACTTATCCTTTCTAATACATAAGGTCTAGCTTATCATAGATTATTATTGATGTATTTTGTTTGAGAGATTCACTTGACTACTAACTCTATAAGGTATAGTAACATTGCAATTTAAATTTGTTAATGTATAAAATTGCAAGGATAGCTTTATATTAATTTAATTTTTGGTTATAATATCTATACCAAACACTTCTGTTAAAAAATAATTTTCGAAATTCTAAATAGAATCGTGTGGAGAGAAAGTAACTACATAACTACTACAGAATTAATTTATATTAATTTAGCTGTATTCTAACTAATTATCGCTTTAGGCCTTAGTAACTGGATACCAATTCCGCAGCAATGAGTTCAGAAAAGGCCCGATTGAGTTTATGGTGGGAGCTTGTTCGTGGTTTGCTTCCAAGGACTTTGATATCCCAAATATGTTGAAGCAATCCAATGTTGGCTGCCCATTTCGCAAGGTAATGAAGCTACACAGGTCGTTCTCTTTAAAAATCTAGGTTCTAGGGCCACTTCTATTACATCTATAATCTAAACCCGAATGCCACCAACTTGCCACCTCTGTTACCAGGAGGAAAGTGGAGGCTTGATGTTCAATTTCTTTACAAAAATCGGTATCCTATGTTTACTACAATATGGTATACTGATATTGAGTACGATATTACGCACTACAGGTATTAAATATTTTTGGGCTTAAAATATATTTGAGAGAAGATTTAAAGACACTTGCACTGTATTTGTATTTCTTACTATGGAGTATCTCAAAAGTAAAGCATAATGATTATAGTGATCGACATCAAAGTTGTGCAACATTTTACGGTGTACTTTGGAATGATGCTAGATATTTTCGGTGGTATTTTGTCACCTGCAACTTTTTCAAATGAAAATCTGACATTGTTTGATTTCTACATTCGCATCTATTTTTCAGAACGTTGCATCAGAAAATTTTCAATAAGTACGTTTGTTTTCAAGCCCATCTTTTGGTATTAGTACCTGCTATTAATTTTTACTCAATTTATGCTAACTGCTGATTTATAATAGTCACAACTTAAACTTTTAATAAAATGAACACAAACAATTGTTTATGCAAGTTAATCGAAAAAAGGTTGTTGCTATTGCAATGTAACGAAATAGTTTTATTATTAAGTAATTTGCTAAAATCCGAGCAAAAGAAATAGCATTTAATCAGTATGCCCTGCTTTCACGGTAAGTAATACCCTGCTTAAGGAAAACTGCGAAATCACAATTTCAAATATTTTGTAGCACGTTTTGTCGTTATATTAAATCTTGTTCTACAATATTTTTGGTGTTTGCTTTCTAGGAAAAAAATTAAAGCAAAATAAACGCTTAGCTATTACTCTTCTCAGTGCTGTAGCCTCCTATATTTGCAGTTTAGGTCCCATGTTCATAGGAACTTCGCATATTTTGTTGAGTACACTTAGAAGTTTGTAACACTATAATTTTACACCATGTATAAATACTAAATATACCCTCTCTTAATGAAAAGATATCAAACAATAGTTTCATAGATATGTTTTCTATTTTTACTTCCTATTACAATAAATGAAGTATTGGATTCAACCCAAAAATTCGAAATTGAGTTTTCAACAGATCTTCACGTTTTCGAGTCCCCTAATCCCAAAAAACATATTTTTTTTCATTGGTCTGTCTGTGTGTCTGTGTTTCTGTCTGTGTGTCTGTCTGTGAACAGAATAGCTCAAAAACGGAAAGAGGTGTGGCGTTGAAACTTCATATATAAGTTTTGTGTACTATGTAGATGCGACAGCAAGATTTTGAAAAAAATCGCATATCCGCAAGTAGGTGTTTATTCTTGTAATTTTTCAGTTTTTTTCGATTTTTTCAAAAACGGCTATAACGATTTTTTTTAACTTTACATTTTTATTACATTCTTAATGTGTATCGATGTGAGATGTGATTTTCCAGTTGAATACTTCTAAAATGGGTTTATTTTGTTTTTTTTTAATTTTTTTATTAACTCCTATTTTAAATAGAACACCCATTATATTATTACATTTTTGAATTCAGCTTAAAATTCTAGAGAAAATTTGTCTCTTGAACTAACACTCTATTTTGTACCGTTTTTGTAAAATTTTAAATTTTTGAAAATTTTTGACAAATGCTAAAAAATTTAAAATCAAATTTTTGGGTAATTATAAGATCACTGTAAAAAGAAGTTGTGTGCGTGTATCACACCAGATTTTTATTGTTACTATTTGTTTCTTATGGCGACCCCGTGTTTGACTATTATCACCGAATTACTTATATAGTTGTTATTTTCTAACCGTCGCTCCCAAAGACGTTGTTAGGTTAGTTTAAGAATTGACGTCGCTTCTGTTTCTTTTATGTGCAGGGAAGAGAAGGCCGGTAATTCGTGTCGTCAAAGTTCTTTTCATGCCTTATTCATACGGGGTACCTATGCTCATTAGGCCGACTATTCGCCGGCTGTCTGCTTATGGGTATGTGATTATTATTCTTCCGTGAATGTAACCGTTTGGAAAAACCTTACCATGTTAATTTTGGAAAATTAAGAGGACTGTCGGATATACTCAGCTTTCTTGAGCTATACAGTTTGTTTTAATAGAATCCTGACTGTCAAATTTGGCTCAATTCTAGAATTTTTGCCACTATCGTCCAATTTTATATGTGTTTTATATAGTCCAGTCTGTAGGGACAAAAAAAAGGCCTTTGCCTTACAAAAAATGGAGTATGAACGGTTTTTATATATGTTGTTCAGGTCGGGATCCTGATGAAAAATCCAAGTTTTCGACCTTGGAGGGGCGCCGCGCGAGCAGCCATCTTGGATTAAAGGTTCTAAAAACTGGTGTTATCCAAATAGCTTCGCAACGGTCGATCAAACGTCAAAAAAGTTCAATATAAAGTTGAAGGAGACAATACTGTTGACATTTTTTGTATATTAATCTTTGTTGTAAGTGTAATATGTAACGAGTTACAGCAGCTGAAAGTTGAACATTTCACCAAAATATCGTTAAACTTTATTTTTGTTGATACATTTTGTAAGAACAACTTACACTATATTGTTTGTAATATTTTTCTACATCAGAATAACGTATTTTCATCTAGTATAGCTATAATAATAATAATAATAATAATAATTGTCTTTATTTTTGTATATAAATAGAATCTTGTTATATTTAGTATATAACAAAAACAAAATATCAAAATATACAAAAAAGGGCGCAGTTCAGCTTTGACAAATAAATTGTCAGCTGTTCTTCCACTTAACCCACTTGATCTGTACGTAATCATCTGAACTAATAAAATGTGCAAACACAAAAAATACAAAGAAAGAAAAACAACACAAATTTAAAATAAAAAATTGCGCTATAATGACAAAACTTCTTTTAGCCGATGCCGAAACTGAGACAGTGGCAAACCCTTAAACTGTTGATGCAACCCATTGTAAGACTTTGCAATAACGCAAGAAAAAGACCGCCTGCCAAATTCACTGTTAATGAAAGGCGCACTTATTTTTCCACGAAATCTTAAGTTTAAATTATGTACGTCAGTACGGTATGTTATTTTATTGTACAGATTGTTACGGTATTAAAAGAACTTTACGACACCCACCCAAGGTGAGCATTGCACCACGGAATCAGTCCTGAAAAACTGGCACACTTGCCCTGAGATCGGCTAAAAATAGGCTAAAGGCCACGGCTGGAACGCTCAGGGAGTCGGGCGTGAGTCACACGATACGTTCTGGGCAAGCGTGTTGCGGCATATATATATATAGGGTATGTCAAAATCATGAGGGCGCCACCAAGCCTGTCTTAACCCGACTAACCGGGCCTGGACGGTTAGACGGGAGCGAAGCAGGCAAAATACTCCGACGATAGGATTACTCAAGAGTTGCAAGGTCAAATAAAAATTTCGAGATTGCCTTATGCAAGGATTGTAATTAGGTGCCAATCCGACCGCGACTATGCAGCTGTCTCACCCACCTGTACGCTCAAAGCTCCCTCGTCCCGTCGCACAATAATCATTACACTGAAGGGGGGGCGCTTATCTGAAACAGAACATGCACAAGTCGAAACAAAACAATAGTTTCCTTAACTAACAAATCATGTATTGACTCACGGGTTACAATGGGGCAGCGGAGTGCGTCGCCCTATATCTATAAATAGATTATATCTAAGAAAACACCAGCTGGCGCGCGCTCTAAACCTAGCGACAGATGTTGAACAGTAATGAACAAAGTAGCAATTGTAACATAGACAGTCTGTAATTTGGAATGAATGTACAAATATGCGGGCGCGACGCCTTATGCAGCAAACAGTAATGAACAGATATGACGACAGTGCCTGTAGGCACAAGAGATGTGACGGGCTCGCTCGCGGCGTCCCAATACAGCTCGTACGCGGGGCTTAAATGCTCTCCGCGGGGCAGGTACACTCGCGTTCACAGCGGTAATCAGTTCAAAGACACATACCTTAATATGTAGGCGGTTGGGGAGCCTGGTACAGTTGAGTTGCGACAGGCTGCAGTCTTAGGTGGCAGGTACATTCGATGTTCGACGGCTATAGGGATGAGTGGACATCCGCCATAATGGCGACGTGAGACGCGTCAGGACGCGTACAACTGGACGACGAAAAATGGGCCACTTTCGTTCTGCGGGACAGATCCTCGAAGGTCGAGATGAAGGGGCACGATCCCTTACTTACGGGAGCAGGAACTGGGCTCAAGAAGCACCCACGCTACGCCGAAAACAAATCGGAACTCCCACACAACCACCACACGAACGCTCTCTGCAACGGGCTGCGATAAACTGCCCAGAGGAAAGCGCTGCCACAGGTCACATCGGTCGCGTCCCCACGTGACTAAACCTCGGCAGCCAATCGCGAGGCGATAAGATGAAACAAATTAATGCCGGCGACGATGGTAGCACGCCGCAACGGCGTGTTTTCTAGAAGATTCGGAATTCTTGCGAGCGATAACGCTCGGCTGCCAAAGCGCCATCAGAGGGGGGCTCCAACCGACGAGAAATACTGCGTTTGGGGCCAAATATGTGCAAAATCATGATTCTGGAATTAGGCGATGGAGCCAAATAAGTAACTAAAAGGGTTTAGCATACGGGCACGCTGCCCTAAAGCCTAGGTGGCTATTTAAAATACCAAAATGACCTGACAAGATATGATGGGCTCTGTGTAGTTATAATTTTGTGATATAGACACAATGAATGCAATTTTCGTCTATTATACATATTAAGCCAAGAAACATATTTTAACTTATGAGAAATCCTCTCATATTTCCTTATACCGAAAATCAAACGCAAACATGAATTTTGGAGTTTTTGAATCCTTAGAATATCACGACCATCTAAACAGGGCCCATACACCACATCACAATAATCAAATTTTGACAAAACAAGGGAATTACAGAGAATAGCCTTGATTTGGCGATTCAGAACATGCCGATGCTGGAAAATTACTTTAAGTGAACAGTAAGCTCTTTGTAAACATTTTGATATATGTTCTTTAAAACGCAGAGTGTGATCGAGCACTAATCCCAAATTTTTTGCTGAATCAACAATGCGTAGTGCACTATCTCCGATCTTAATATTTATAAGCGGAATAGCCCTCAATCTATCATTTTTCCTGCCAAAGATTATTACACAGGATTTATTAGCATTGAGTTTCAAAGCATGCTTTTCCGAAATTGCATTTAACTTCTCTAAATCAACATTTATTGCATGACATAATTCAATAGTCTCTTCCATTTTAAACGATTTATAAATTTGCGAATCGTCAGCATAGAAATGGGAACGACAAAACTGCAATACTGACGGAAATAACGAAATATAGACAGTAAACAAAAGAGGACCCAAAATTGAGCCCTGCGGTACTCCAGATTTAATATTAAGGAACTCAGACACTTGATCATTTAATTTAACTGCTTGGTAACGATTAGATATGTAATTTGATAGTAGAGCTATTGCATTTTCATGTAAGCCAATGTAATGAAATAATGAATTTAAAACCGAATGATCAATAGTATCAAATGCTTTTGAAAAATATAAGTCACTTATATTCTCGCACATGCAGTCGTTGTTTTTGATGGATATCCGTTTAATGGCCACAAAAAAATACCAAGACTGCAGAAAGACTCCGATCGAAAAAGCAGATATCTGCTGATGTTATTTTGGATGAAACAACGCCGGTTCTAGTTTCCCAAGAACGATTTCTAGCAAACGAAAAGAATAAAGTCTGTCTGATTTCGATGCTGTAAAAACATACGAACATTACTGTATTACAGCTAAGCAGGCTGAAGAAGATGGTGATGTGTTGATTGTCAACACGACGATTTCTGTGTGCTCAAAATTTGTTTTGGCTATTGGAGAAGACGTCGATCTTCTAGTTCTGCTGACGGTATTAGCAACATCTACCTTCGCAAACCTATGAGAGGCAAAATTGTCGAAAGAGTGTATGCTGCAAATAGTTTCAAATATGAAAAAGCAGCTGAGAACATTTTGTTTCTCAATGCGTTTAGTGGCTGCGACACAACGTCGTCCGTCTACAACCAAGGAAAAAGTGTGTTTTCGCTTGTCCAAAAAAGCACAAGACTCAATGACATTATAGGCAATTCAAACATCACGATGCCAAACCAGATGATATCGCAGATGCTGAAGCACGCTTTCTCGTTGCTTTGGTGGCTACATGGAAGAAAATACCTTGGAAGAAGTCCGTTACCAACAAAATCAAGTGCAAAAAACACATTTAATTTTGCTTCTTTCCCACCAACGAAGGACGCTGCACGGTATCACGCATTTAGGACCAGGTCCAACAGTGGTATGGAATTGAAAAAAATGCACAAGACTGGGGCTGGAAAGTTGGCACGAATGGCCTCTCTCCAGTAACAATGACAGAGAATATATCACCCGAGACTTTATTAAAATTAATTTCATGCCATTGTAAAAAAGGATGCGGCGAAGCATGTGGCTGCAGGAAAAGTGGGATGAAGTGCTCTATTCTGTGTAGATTCTGTAATCGCCAATCATGCGAAAATGCACTAGAAGTTCACACCGAGAGTGGGGACGAAGATGAGGACATTTCATCAATGGAAGTCCCAAGTCCCAGGAGCAATGACTTCGAAGATAACATTGAGAATAAAGAATCTTATGGAGACGTCAACATCTACCGACCGGGCCCTTCAAAAATAAAAAAAAACTAAATAATATAATCGCGAACATGAAACATCACTAAACTGGAGCATCTGTGGATTAGGCCTACTGGGGATACCACAATAAAAAAAGCGCCATTAACTCTACCTCATGGTGGTGTGGAAATGAGTTTACTATACTTTTATCAAATTATTATAACTACATAACGAATAGCCAGAAACAATACAAGAGAAATTTAAAGAATGAGAAATTACACTATTTTTTTAGAGAAATGTTCATCTTTCCACCGCTGTAACTCCTTTCATATTAGACTTACAAAAAATAGTTATATACAAAAAATGTCAACAATCTTGTCTTCTTTAACTTTGAATTAGACTTTCTTGGCATAGGATTAACCGTTGCGGAGTCATCTGGAAAAATCCAGTTTCTAGCACCTTTAATCTAAGATGGCTGTTCTCGCGGCACCCCTCCAAGGTCGAAAACTTGGATTTTTCATCAGGATCTCGACCTGAACAACATATATAAAAACCGTTCATACTCCATTTTTGTAAGGCAAAAACCCCTACTGACTGGACTAATAAGTAACTTTGCAGTTGTGAAATAGAATTTAAAGCAAATCCCCGCTAGAAGTGCAGTAACGCCTTAAACTCTCTGTGCCAATTTATCAAAAGGGATTTCCCTTGTCAAATTGCTTCCCAGGAGAACACCTGTAACGGTTTCTTTTCGCGATGTGACGTTGCAAGTACGATAAATTATTTTTATTGCTTGCAGTTGCAGCTGCAACTGAGCCGATACATGTATCTTTTTTAAATGTTAGAGATCTTACATTTACTGTATAACTTTCATTTGTGAGGCGAGGTGTAGCCCACACTTTGTTGCAGTAAGATAAGCTGTCAGGGACCACTAAAACCAAGTAGATTCCTATCCTGGAACTGTACACACGTATTTTTGTGGTTGATGTTCCTCAGTAAATAACCGACAGACATGTACAGTTACGGACACCTCAAAGTGCACGGTTTTTTGTTACTATGGTTATTTTTGCGATTTTTCGGCTTATTAAGTGGGGGTTCCTCCAGTGGCGTTGCTTGTCGTTATAAGAATAGGTATTACTTTTTTAATGTTTGTATTTTAGCAAAGTTTCACAAGTAAACAAACTATATAATAATATGTATTTAATAAATATGTATCAGTATTCAATTGCTACTACGCTTTGCAGTTTGTTTCGCATAGAGTTGACCAATGTTTCCATATTGTATCCTTCTCTCAGTTTCTTCCAAGCATTTCTTATTCTTTCCCATAATTCATCGTATTTGTTTGGTGCAAAATCCCTGGTATAATTTTTTGTAGTTAAATAGCCCCAAACATTTTCGATGGGATTCAAGTCCGGACTTCTTGCAAGCCATGGTAATAAATTGATATTATTCTCATCAAACCATCAATGAACAACCCCTGCTGTATGCACAGGACAGTTATCCTGTGAAAATAATGTTATCAATCACGTTAACATAAACAAAATTAATTAATTACGTAATATCTTGCTTGTTGAAAAGTAAATTGATTAGGAAAGACCTCTCTTACAGATGGCAGCATCACATTTTGCAAAATGTTGCGATAATTTTCAGCATTCAGTCGACCATTAATTCTATAGCATGCCCCAGATCCGTAAGCATTGATCCGTCTTCATACGTTTACAGAGAATTGTCCACTACTTCTTAAGGGTTAAACATAATATTGCTCCTCAAATCTTGAATTTTGTGGTCTACACACTCTTAATCGTCAATTGGTAAATGATTGAAATACCTTTTCACCTGAGAAAACATTCGTGTTCCAAAAGTCGTCGATCTCATTCAAATAGGCGGTTGCAAATTGTACTCTTCATTCTTTGTTCTCTGGTGTTAAAAAAACTTTTCTTGCAGAAGTCTCTGCTGCCAACGATTTCTAATTTTAAAAGTGCAGCTCCTTCTCACATGCAAATCTGTTGCGACTCGACTCAGCGACCAGTTCTCTTCCAGTTTTGTAATAGCTCGCATTTTCTCTGCTTCTGACAAATGTCTGGGAATTTTCCGAGTTTTCAGTTCTATGACAGTTCATGACAAACGTAAACGCCAAAACTCGACGCCTATGATTAGAATATCGTATTACAAGCTAAAAATCTGCCGTGCACTTTGAGTTGGCCGCAACGGTACTATAATTTAAATAAATTACTTCAATCTCATATGGGTCGGGTCTTTACATCCTAGCAAATATTATCTTAATGTGTATACATTATAGGAAATACACTTGCTTTCAACTTGATTATCGTGGAATTATTTCTAATAATTTTATTGTAAATACTTTGTATAACGCTGATTTAACCACTGGGATCGCTACAATACTAGATATTATTTAACTAATGGAAACTAAATACAAATATGGTGATCCAACCTCACAATTTCGAAAAACAAGTTATTATTCGACTATTATCTGTGATTGCGTAATTCAAGTGTTGCATAGGTGATAATAATTGCAGTAAGTAAATACACGTCACAAACAAAAGACATAGAGGGCGTGTCTGCTGGAAGTGCACAAACAACCGACGCCACTAAGAAATTAACTAAATTCAATCCTGTAGGTAGGATAAACTTTCACCACCTTTCCGACGCTTTTCCAATGAAAATTAGGGCTTAAATCGAGCACCATCTAGTCCCACGATGCTTACGCCCCTCTTTCTTTCTTGGCCTGCCGATACAAGCCGCTGAGGCTTGCAGAACGGTTCTTTTAGCTCGACTGCTGCGAAAGCACCTCCAATTCAGCCGTTTCCTCACACGTAGGGCTCCAACTGCTTCCCATAAGGGTTGCTGCCTACCTCTAGCTCGCGGTGCTCCAATTGTATTGCTCAAACCCCGTACACAATCTCGCAAAGACCATCCAATACTCGATGCACAAATTAAACACTTTTTATACCTCTGCAGAGGTGCTACGAATCAATGCAACCTACTACAGTACACCCAAAGTATATGGAATTAATTTTCAAAGTCATTGAATAGAGAAAATTGTATTTATTCACGTATTAACAATTATTTATTGGGAAAACTGTTACTGGCTAAAAGTCATTTACAGCTATTTATTTAATTAATTGCTCTAATTTTCGTTAAAGCTGATGTTTGCCTTATCTTTATTTAAACCTAAGTTTGCCTACAATAATACTGAGCATTCAGATCTTCTGAAAACTATATTTCAATCTAAGTAAGCCATCTGATCAGAATTACAGGCCTGAGAGCCCCTGGTGTGTAGGCTTCACTTTATACATATTGGGTTGCTTATATCTGACCCCTTCCCAAAATTAGATTTTTGTTATCAGTTTTTGGAAACCATCTTGCCATTCGCCATTATTGTGCTGCTAAAGGCAGGTGCCTCGGAAATTAACGTCTTGGAGAAGTACCTTAATTGGATTTATTCGAGGACATCTTACGTAGGAGGTTGCTTTTGGTGTGTTGTGAGTTCCGCGGGCGTTCGGGAATAGGTCCCGGGAATGGTATTTGTGGTAATTTTCTAGCCCAGACCTCGTTTGGGGATTTCGCTTTAGCAAGCACATGTTTCTTCTTTTGGCGTAGTGCAGCCGTGAACATCTAAAACGGCTTTTTCCGTTGGTGACTTACCTGTCCCTACCTGGTGACGTACAACGGCTTTCCTATTCGGAGGCGCAGCTTTAGTTGAGTTACGTCCATTCAACTGGTGGCGATTCGAGCGATATTCCGCCCATCGGGTGCACATCCGCACCTAGAACCAATTCGCCGAAGATGTTCTTCTATCGGCTGCCCTCCAGCTCGACACGAACTTGGAGCAAGCGCCTGTGAAACCTCCTCCGACAGACCTTTGGTCGTCGTCCGCTTCGTGGCCGCCTTGCAGCCCTTCGACCTCTGTCTACGCTCACTGCAGCTGGGGAAAATCCATCGCAAGGTCGGTTAGATTAATATTTTCATTTAGATCTCTCGAATTCCGAGTTCCTCGTGGGAGGCGCTTTCGTGAGAGTGCTACGACGTACTCAACAAACTTTCGAATGCTTTTAATGTGTATTTTAAGCGGTTAACTCACCTTTGAAATATATGTAGTTGATAACCCGCCATCGTAAAACGTAAAGAATATTTGGTCGTAGCTCTTTTTAACTGATATTCAGCTTTTTAGATCATATGTACGGTGGTACATCCGGCCCGGTACTAGTTTCACCGGTACTGTAATATTATTTTTTTGTAAGACAAGTGCATGAGAAGTTTTATTTCACTCTCAATCGTCACGATGCCGTAGTCACTTAATTTACGGTTGGATAACACAATCATATGCGCCCCGCTTTGCAAGCAAATTAAATGTAATGTTCGCTTACGACCCTTTAATGCGAATTGCTTAACATTATCGTGAATTCGCGGTTTTTAGCGCCTTATACGGAAACAAGATCTTGGAGCCCGTGTTAGCGTCTTGAAAATTTAATTAAAAGTTACGCCTTGCATACTGGGTGCTTGGTCGCATTCAACGTGCCTTTCTAAATTTTGTAATCATAACAGTTGTGTCGTAGCCACGATGCTAGCGACCGCTAGTTTTCAGTAGTGCATTTGGCCAAGTTTAGCGTCAATTTCGTAATTCTTAATGCTAATATTTTGTCGCAAATTAATTTATCACTAACCGTTTTCAACACTATTTACTTAAGTGGAACCTACTCGTCAACTCTGCTTTATTTAATATTTATATAGATTTATTGGTCAAGATTTTGGTTGAGATTTAACCTAATGCTTTATCGTGATTTTCTGTGATATACATTTTGTGATATGATTTGGTTGCCGTATATTGTGTGTGTGTATTTTAATTTTCCATGTATTCTTTGTGTTTCTGGAAATTATACTACCTTGACCTATTTATCTGCGTATCTGATTTGTGACTTTGCCGTTACCTTTTTATTTTTCAGGTTTGGTTGGTAGCACCTTCTGTAGTGTATTTTGTTTAGCAAAGTGCTGGGTTACTAGCTACTTGGCGCCCATATTTTTATTTTTCAGCTAAAGCTTTTGAGTCTTTTGTTTTACCCACGACCAGCTCCGGCTGAGAAGCCGTTGGCCTTTGCTTACTTTTTTTTCAGTCGCCTTAACGGTGACAAAGCCAAAATTAACACCACTTCACAACTTGGCTTTCTTTCTCCAATTGTTTGACTTCGAACTTACATTGTTTTACATTATTACCAAGCCTACTCTGATTACATTTCTTTTAAATCAAGACTAACACTATTTCTAATACCGTTTTACAAATTATTATCTAGGTCAATGCTGTTTTATAGAATTTTCAAAAATTAAATTAGCACATTTCTGGATCATTTCATTAAATAATATTTTATATGCTTCAAATGTTATTTATTGGTATTATACTATAAGCATATACTCTTAAAATGTGTTCCTAGCAATATATGTATATAATATAAGTTACGGACGATATTACTTCCACGCGAATTTAACAGTTAACTAACCAGTGTATACAACTGTAACTGACATACATTATGTTATGATACAAGCTTAATATGGTTTGAATTAAAATTTGTTAAAATAGGGATATTACAATGAGATGAAAATGGTTCGGATTTATTTAGGAATAAGGTAGATTTGTGTCTGAAACATAGCTATTTGAAAATTACAGGTGGATTGAAATTAAAATAAAATTTGATAAAATACAGTTTGAAAATGTAAATTTTGAAATAATATAATATTTAGTAGGTTGAAAATCAGTGACAAATGTTAATTTTTAAATAATATAATATTTAGTAGGTTTAAATCAAATAGATAACACTAGAAGGCATAAATAATGAAAATATGGTTGCTAGGAAAATTCTTTCCGATTATTGGAAAATAACAAACTAAAAAGTATGTAGAAAAACGATTTTGGTCTAATTAAAATATTGAATATAACACTGTTTTATTGAGAAAATGTTTGGCTAATTTAAAAAGGGTAAAATATAAATCTACGTGTTGAATAAAAATGAAATATTAACAAATAATTAAGAGAAGCGAAGAATTAACTAAAGAATATAATTAGTATGTGGTAAAACCTAATGGATAGAAGAATTGTTATATACCAGTGAATTCTTGAGGAGTCATATTGGGACAGTTTTATTTAGGAGAATACATTTGACATATAACATAAATCAAAATTCTTGTTGAGTGGAGCTTCCAGAGAGAGAAGGTGCTTTCCAGGAAGTAGTTACTGTAGCAGGTGGATGTCCAGGTTTTCTCTGTTGCATGGTTGCTGTCAAGAATTGGTAATTTGCTAATATTGGACGACGATTGTGACTGGTGGTGTGTCTGTGAGCAGTGCATTGCAGGAAGCTGCTTAAAAGGGTTGAGTTTCAGATTAAAAATAGGATGCTGTCTTGAACGTTGTGTGAAGAAAATATTCAAGGTGGGCGATTTCTTATCAAATCCTAACTAGAAAATAAATAAAGGCATTAAAAAGGTGAAATTAGTTAAGAGACAAAAACTTACTGTGTTATTTAATATTATTGTGTACTGTTTAAAAGATTAAGCATTCGTCATTATAATTTTAAAACTGTTTTGACATTTCGTTGACATAAGTTGTGACTTATGAGACAAATCACATTGGAAATATTAGGAAATCAATTTTTCAGAAACAAGTAACTAGATAAAAGAACCCAGCCCTGTAGAGTTTTCAGGAGCTATTTCAAAAGTAATTATTGACATTATTATACAAGATGTTTGGTATTTAGCTTTTAATCATGTTAGTTTAGTTTATTTCATTCGTAATTTTTAATACAAGTAAATAGCTGTACACAAATTTAGTGTAGTTTGTAATTCTACCTAGCGGTAAGTTTACCCACTATTGGTGGAACGTCGAGTTATGGGGCTTACTGTCCCCTCTCCTGCCACCCCTAAATCTTGGGTCGGTGGCCCACATTGCAAGAGATGAATTTAAGACGAGTTGGTGAACGGTCGGTCAACTGATCCCGTTTTTTTGTTGTTTTTGTGTAATCGCTCGTGTTTATCGTTTTGTGCTCCTGGAGTCACGGGTCAATCGACGTGCCACCCCACATGAGCCATCCTGTATGTCCCTCCAAGGTAAGTCCCTGTACGAATTTCTACCTTGCGTGGGTATTATCGAGTCTTATGCTCTCCGTTTAGGTAGAATTAATTTAGATATTAATTGCCCTGGAGACAGATACATTTCTGGTCCTTCGAGCCGGATCTAATCAATTGAGATTATCCGTTTTTTGTTGTAGTAGAAACGCGTGAAATTTGTCGAATTTTCCAAATTTGGTATCGTTTATTTTCCAAATCCAAAGCTCCAGCGCAGGTACAGCTACTTACGAGTTATTATTGATTTAACTTTATTGATTCGTGTATATTGCGTATGTCGTTACGTTTCGCCGTCCCACATATTAATTTTATGCCTAATTTGGTCCGCATCTTTGCATCCATTGTCGCTCGTTCTCGGAATTTCCTAGTTTGGTTGCGCCGGGCATATGGTCAACAAGTGACCATCGTAGAACGGTTGGGTTTTATTGCTTTGCTTTTATTGCTGTGGTACTGCAGGCGGCTGTCGATCCTCAAAGTTTTGGATTTTGGATATAGCCCTTTGTCGCAGTTTCCGCCGCCGCTTACCAATAAATCATGGCGAATCAGCTTAAAATGAATTTGGCACTCCGCAGTACTTTAATTAATCAATTATTGGAAATTCGTGACCTAGCTTCTTCATCTCAGGAAGAAACCGCGTTACGTCCGCTATTCAAACGGCGACTTGACAGGGCAAAGTCGATTTACGATGAATTTCAACCCTTGCATCGCGCAATTATTCAAAATATATCCACTCAAGCTAATCCGGACCTAGCATCCGAAGAGGCCATTAGGAAACAATTTGATGATGCCTTTAATAGTATTGAAGCTATTTATTTTTCTTTGTTTCCTGATAATAAATCGTCCCCGAGTTTTAGCAATCTTAATGACAATTCTTCGAATCGTAGCTTCAATCATTCTAATAACGTCCGTTTGCCGAAACTGGAACTCCCGATTTATTCCGGCGAGTATAGTCAATGGACCGGTTTTATCGAATTATTTCGAAGTGCAATACATACTAGATCTGATTTGTCCGACATTCAAAAACTGCAATACCTTTTGAGTTGTTTACAAAATGAGCCATTAAATCTTATTAAGTCGTTGCCTTCGTCAGGAGATAATTATAAAATCGCATACAATACACTCGTCGACCGCTACGATGATAAGCGTAGATTAGCTAATCACTATTGGGCATCAATTAATAATTTTCCAAAATTAAAAGCAGAATCCGCGAAAGACCTGCGAAAACTCTTTGACCACATTAAAGAGAATCGTTTGGCCCTTAAGGCTCTAAACATTGCTAATTCGTTAGAGGACTTTATGTGGTTTAGCATCCTTCTAAATAAGCTTGATACAGATACGCGAAAATTATTTGAATCGGAGATTAGGTCTAAGGCATCGGATATTCCAACGCTAAAACAATTAGAAGATTTTATTGAAATTCAATGTCGCGTCTTGGAAAGTGTAGATAACTCAGCCAACAAAGGGTTCAAACACCTGTTTGCAAAGCCGTCTACTAAATCGGCGTTCTCAGTAAATAAATCCTCGAATAATAAACTTACTTCAGGTAGCGAAAACACTTCGAAATGTCTGATTTGTCAATTGGCACATACAGTTTATGCGTGCCCTGTGTTTGCGGCAAAAACGCCACACGAGCGATTTGAAATGGTCAAATCGCATCGTCTTTGTTTGAATTGTTTGCGCTTTAACCATATGAGTAATTCTTGTCAATCAAAATCAGTATGTAGAAACTGTCGCAATAAACACCACACGATGCTCCATTTTCCGGCAAGATCCCAAAGTTCGGCAAATTCTGAGGTCGGTGTACCTGTTCAACATTCTGAGGTAGAAACGAGCTTAACCGCTTGTGCGAGCATATTGTCGTGCGAAACAGTCTTACTTTCTACGGCTATTGTAGAAATTCAAGACGCGTTCGGTAATTTTCAGAAGTTACGCTGTCTTATGGACAATTGTTCACAGGGTAGCTTTATCACGCAAAAGGGTTTAAGGCGCTTGGGATTAACACTTACAACATTTAAAACCGGTATTCATGGTATTGGTTCAGAAACCTCTGAAAAGGCCTTGCTTTCTGCAGGTTTTGCAACATGTTGTCTTCGTCCTTGTTACAGCAATAAGCCGGTGCCTGTATTTAGCATAAAGGCCCATGTAATCCCTCAAATCGCCGGAAATATCCCGGCCAGTTCCATCGACCCTTCTAAATGGAATCATATTTCTGGCTTAATATTAGCTGATCCCGAATTTTATCGGGCCCGCCAAGTAGATTTATTGCTAGGTGCCGATATATATGCACACGTGATTAAACCTGGCGCAATTTTGAGTACGTCCCAAAATGAACCAGCAGCTCTTAACACGGTCTTCGGTTGGGTTGTTAATGGATGCGTTGGTCCCGCGTCGAACGCAGTTGCTAAAGCTTATCTGACATCGGTCGAAATTCCAACCCTCGATGACACATTGAAAGCGTTTTGGCGAACAGAAGAACCCCCGCAGATATCTACGGTCGACGCCGCGGATGCCATTTGCGAGTCGTTATATTCATCTACGGTATCCCGTAATAGTACTGGTCGATATGTTGTTTCGTTGCCGTTCAAGGTGCAAAATCCAAAATTTCCCAATTCGCGCGATATCGCCTTAAGGCGGCTACAATTGCTCGAAAATCGCCTTATGCACAATCCTTCTTTGAGAAGGGAATACGTCAACTTTATGGACGAATACATTAACACAGGGCATATGGTCCTCGCATCGGCAGATCCTCGTCTCGATAAATGTTATTACATTCCACACCATTGCGTGACGAATTCAAAATTCCGTGTAGTTTTTGATGCCAGTTCGAGAGCTTCAAATGGCTTATCGCTAAATGACACATTGTATTCTGGGCCAAAGTTGCAGCAAGACATAGTCTCTGTGTTATTAAACTTTCGCGCTCATAATGTAGTAATAACTAGCGACATTAAGCACATGTTTCGCCAAATAATCGTCTCTACTACAGACTATGATTTCCAACGTATTCTATGGCGCTCTTCCATAGATCAGCCTATAAAAGAATATATCTTGAATAGGGTCGCATATGGAGTTACTTCATCGCCGTTTCTTGCAATTAGAACTCTTATTCAATTAGCTGATGACGAGCAACACCGGTTTCCCCAAGCATCTTCTGTCATTCGAAGAGATATCTATGTCGACGATATCGCCACTGGATGTTCCTCCGTGGCTGAGGCCTTAATCCTACAGGATCAACTGATAAAATTGTTGCGTTGTGGCGGATTTGAATTAAGGAAATGGGCTAGTAATTCTCCAGCGTTAACCAACCACCTAGACCCCACGCATCTGGTAGAGAATATGGTCTCTTTCGATTCCGGTGAACCTTGCTCTCCTTTGAAGATCCTTGGCTTACAATGGTCTCCATCAAGTGACAGTTTTAGATTCAAGGTTGAACCTATTGATCGTCCCTGTTCCAAAAGGCACATCCTATCGGAAGTCGCAAGGGTCTTCGATCCCATCGGTTTCTTAGCGCCGTTAACGTTCTTTTCGAAGCGGCTTATACAACACTTATGGTGTCTAGGATTAGGATGGGATGAATTGCCTCCCTCGGAAATAATTGATCGTTGGGAATTATATAAGTCGCAATTGGTGGACATAGCTCATATCAAAATTCATCGCCAATTAATTCCTGCGAATTATGTCAACTGTGAGTTGCACGGGTTTTCTGACAGTTGAGAGGCCGGTTTCGCCGCGATAGTGTACCTTCGATTTGTAATCGGTCCGAATGAATCTGTAGTGGGGTTTATGATGGCTAAAACGAAAGTTGCCCCCTTACAACGGCGACCAATTCCTCAATTGGAATTATGTGGGGCGCAATTGTTAGCCAAACTAATTTCTTTTATTTGCTCGTCCTACTCGTCGTTTGTTAGCTTCGCCGCAATTTATGCGTGGACTGATTCTACGATAGTTTTATCATGGCTTCATTCGCCTCCGCATCGGTGGAAAACATTTGTTAGCAATCGCGTTAGCTACATTCAAGAACGCGTACCAGTATCTTCTTGGCGCCATGTTCCTTCCGCTGATAATCTCGCGGATTGCGCATCCAGGGGACTTCTTCCTCGGGAATTGCTGAACCACCCCTTATGGTGGAGCGGCCCTTCTTGGCTTTCAAAAAATTCTGACGAATGGCCTACCCTAAACGATCAAAACTCCTTGGACATGGAAGCAGTTTTACGCGAAGAACGCAAACTTGTGTTGATGGCAACAACCGTGAACGATGAGCCATTTAATCCATTTAATTGCGATCAATTATTGTCTCGATTTTCATCGTTACGGAAAATAAAAAGAATCATTTCCTATTGCATGCGGTTCGTGCACAACTGCCGCAACGCTACTACACGGCGATTCGGGTCTATCACTGTAGGTGAACAACAAAGGGCCCTAAATCTATTAATTAAACATGTTCAGCACATATCGTTTCGTGATGATATTCGAAGATTGAATTCAAATCAGCAATGCTCCAAGCCAATTAGAACACTCGCTCCATTTCTTGATTGCGAAGGAGTTGTCAGGGTGGGCGGTCGTTTAGCTCATGCTAATATTTCCTATGGCAGTAAACACCCCTCTATTGCCCTTTGCCCTCCCAGTAACCATCACTGATCTCGGATAGAAAAATGCATGGCCTTTTTGGTGGGCGGAATGTTTGGTATTTAGCTTTTAATCATGTTAGTTTAGTTTATTTCATTCGTAATTTTTAATACAAGTAAATAGCTGTACATAAATTTAGTGTAGTTTGTAATTCTACCTAGCGGTAAGTTTACCCACTATTGGTGGAACGTCGAGTTATGGGGCTTACTGTCCCCTCTCCTGCCACCCCTAAATCTTGGGTCGGTGGCCCACATTGCAAGAGATGAATTTAAGACGAGTTGGTGAACGGTCGGTCAACTGATCCCGTTTTTTTGTTGTTTTTGTGTAATCGCTCGTGTTTATCGTTTTGTGCTCCTGGAGTCACGGGTCAATCGACGTGCCACCCCACATGAGCCATCCTGTATGTCCCTCCAAGGTAAGTCCCTGTACGAATTTCTACCTTGCGTGGGTATTATCGAGTCTTATGCTCTCCGTTTAGGTAGAATTAATTTAGATATTAATTGCCCTGGAGACAGATACACAAGAGAAGGAAATTTTTAAATTAAAATACTCAATTAAAATCAATATTTCAAAGTTCTGTACATTTAAAGGCATAGCTGTAGTGTGGCTAATATGGCAATATATACTTAAGCAATGACCAAAGGAAACAAAACAAATTGTCTTAAATACGACCTTCAAATCGCACTGAACCCGTTCCTGGGGAAGGCCAACCCTTTCTCGCACTATTTTAACGAGCTTAGAGACGTAATAGGATACTGCAACCATGCATAGATGCTTCACGACACAGGTCACTAGGATTATTCCGATCGCACCCAGAAAGGTCACTACTTTGAAATCAGGGATGACGCGGCGTTTTGACATCTTATTAAATGCATAGGTTTTAATTTAATTTAATTTAATTTAATTTATTTAATGCTCAACAGAAAAAATCCAATTATAGGACATTGCGCAAGTACACTAATAAATATTATATAACATATAACATATACAAACATAATAACTAACTACATGGAAAATGCGACATACAGAATACTATATACATATAACATATAAACAAATATTACATAAACAGCGTAAGCACGCACTAATATTAATGCATATTAATTGTTTATGATGGATTGATTTAAATATGTTTTTAAAGACCCTAGAGTACAGCAATTTATATCGCAGCTATTTGAGATTTTATTAAAATTCGAAGCCATTACATATAAAGGAGACTTAACAAGTAAATTAGTTCGAGCCGTAGGAACATGAAACGTTGTTGCATTACGGATTGAAGAACGAGGTACATGGAAATTAATCATAGCTAGAAGTGAAGCGCTATCGATTTTATTATGAAGGATGTTATATAAGAATGTAACACTTATAATTATTCTTCTGTGCTCTAACGAAAGGATGTTAAATCTGGAAAGTAATAATAACTGGTCTATACCAATTGCTGGATAGAAACCATCAATCTTGAAAGATATAAATTAAAAAATTTTTTTTTGCACCTTTTCCAAACATTCTTTATAACAGTCATAACAAGGATACCATACCAGTGCTCCATATTCTAACTTTGACCGAACAAATGCAAAAAACAACGTTTTAAGCGCAAAAATATTAGAGAATGACCTACAGTTTCGAATAATGAATCCTAACATTTTCATCGCAGATCTGCGTATAGCATCAATATGGTGAGAGAAAGTAAGTTTGTGATCAAAAATAATACCCAGATCAGTGACTAATATACAACTATCGAATGGAACAGTGTTACAAGTATACGGATAAACTATTGGATGCAATTTGCGGGTATAAGTGACTACTCTACACTTAGAAACATTGAGGTGTAAACTGTTGGTAACACACCACTCATGAACCTGGCCAATTTGCGCTTGAAGCAAATCGCAATCTTCTAACGTATCAATAACAGAAAATATCTTTAAATCATCAGCAAATAATAATTTTTTACATGATATAGTTTCAGCTAAGTCATTGACAAATAGTAGAAATAAAAGTGGCTCCAAGTTAGACCCTTGAGGTACACCTGATGTTGCTACAAACGACTCGGAATTAAAACTGTTATAGGCTACGTACTGTAAGCGATTTTTAAGGTATGATCTGAAAAATAATAGGAGCGAATCACTAAAGCCAAAGCTATGCAGTTTATCCGCAATAATTGTGTGATCAATCCTATCGAAGGCCTTTGAGAAGTCCGTATAGATTACATCAACTTGTCCTTGAGAATCAAGGGCTTCGGAAGTGAATTGCGTGAACTGAGCTAAATTAGTTACAGTAGAGCGATTTGTCATAAAACTATGCTGATATGGAGAAATATAGCTTCTTACAAGAGGGTAGATTCGGGCGTGTAATGTAATTTCGAAAACCTTAGAAAAGTTGGATAAGATACTAATGCGCCTATAGTTCGTAACTAAACTGGGATCACCTGATTTGAGTACTGGACAAATACGGGCAGTTTTCCATTTGTCCGGAAACGTAGATGTTTGATGAGCCAAATTGAAAATAATAACTAGTGTGGTTTTACTAGTACTCCGGAGCAATCTTTGACAAGAAAACTAGGAATTTGATCTGGGCCGGACGTCATGTTATTTTTAAGTTTATGTATTGATGACTGGACTTCGTCTTCCGTAATAGTAACAATATTGATTATTGGCATGTTGTTAACAGGTTTATCATAAGAATCAATAATATCAGACTGGGCTTGGTAAACACTACTAAAATGCTCCTTAAAAGCAGCAACAATGGATTCAGGCGATTCAAAAGAAGAATTGTCATTGCGCATTCTTCCTGGTATTCGAGTACCACCTTTTTTTGTTTGGATGTAGGACCAAAATTTTGTCGAATCAGTAGTAATAGATCGTTCAGCATTACGAAGATAGGTAGTGTAGGCTTCATGGATTTGCATTTTAACTAAGGACCGCAAGCGGCAGAAATCTTGACGAATATTTTCGTTTTTGGTTCTCTTATATTTCGTATGGTAATAGTTTTTAAGTTTAATATTCCTAATTATTTCAGAACAGAACCAAGCTGGATACGAATGTTTTTTATTACAGCGCAACGGTACATATAAGTCAAATACTGAATATATAATATTATAGAAAGCATCACACACTGAGTTAACATCTGTGTAATTACTCAAACATGTCCAATCGATATTAAGAAATGAATTATACAGATCAATAAAATTAGCTTTTTTGAAATTATAGGTTTCCGTACTAGCATTCTTAGGAAAAAATGGTTTCAGAATTGAATTTCAGCTGAAAATTTATATTTAAGGCCGGATGATAATTATCTTCCGCAACTAAAAGAGTATTAGCACGAAGAACGTCGTTACTAGTGTTTGAGAGAATAAGATGAAGAAGTCTACCCTGATGGTTAGGGACTAAGTTGCATTGTTGCAGATTTAGAAAATCCATTAGATTATATATTAAGTTACACTTGCTGTTCATGATATCAGAACTATTGAAGGCAGGTACATTAAAATCGCCTAATATCAAGACATTTTCATTACGACAACAATCCATTTGTTGAAAGTATTCAATCAACTCACGAAAATGCGTGAGTGTAGTGCTAGGTGGAATATAAACAACAAATACATAAAAAATACTAAAATTAATAAAACACTTACACCCTATGACGTCACTAGAAGGTACAGCATTAGCTAATTCAGAGACATTAATAGGTTCGACATTAATGTGATCTTTTACTGCAAGCAAGGCACCACCTCCCCACTGTTGATTGGTGATGTTGTATTGACGATCACATCTGTACACATTATAGCAATCGGGAAAATATTCGCTACTTGAAATTTCGGCCGTAAGGGCAGTTTCCACTAAACACACTAAGTCAAATTTACACTCGCTAACTGAAGGGAAAAACTGTTGCACTTTCGAACGTAGACCACGCACATTTTGGAAGTAGCAGGAAATATCCAATTTTCTGTTGGGCAATCCTAGTTTAAAGATACAATTTTGGGTATTCCACGGATGTATTTAATTTTAATGTTTGCTTCGCCCGATTTTAATCGATCATCTAATTGCTTCTTAATTTTATGAGAGTATTCCACCTGCTTTGGTGTCCTATCCAGGGATATTGATATGTTTTTATACACATGACTTTCTTTAAGTTTTTTAGCTTTATGAATAATATCATGTACAGATTGTTCTTTATCGAAAATAACTTTTATTGGGCGAGGATGCAGTTTGGTGAGGTCCAGCTTTCCCAAGCGAATAATTTTTGATTGAGTTTCAGAGAAGTTGGGAACAAGATTAACGAAAATATCAGACACAGTTTGTTTATCGTTGCTATCTTCTTTGAGACCATAAATTATTACATTCCGTTTTCGCAGGTGACGCTCATTAACTTCACTAATAATTTCCTCGAAGCAATCGTTATCGATTTGTTTGTAGTTGCAGTCTTCAGTTGAATGCAGTTTAGATGTAACTTCCCCTAGCTCATGTTTAAGGCTAATAATAGCAGCTTTAAGATCATTTAAGTTACTGCCTAAATCAGCACATCCGTTACAATTCCAGGATAATCCCGTTTTGATTTTATAATTCTTACTTCAGAAGTTGATAGATCCACGCAGGAGTATTTGTATCCTTTTTTACAGACACAGCAGATTACAAGTTTATGTTCATCCACTGCTGTTCCACAACATGTGCATGTAATATCAGGCATGTTGATGGTGATAGCGTGAAGAGAAATGTATTCAGGGCTACACGCTATTTAATACGAGCAAAGGGAATTTATTATTAAGTTATTAAATTTATGCACTTTGAGGTTAGTTTAGCCAATTAACAAAAGTGCTAACAATTAGAACTACTCAAATACAAACAACGCATACCCCAGCTTATCAACACAGTATTTTACATTAGTTTCCAAAACTACACATCTAAAAATAGCGGCAACTGAGGGCAACAATCGTCGACCAGCTCACCAGCTACACACGGTGTTTGTTTGTTTAAAAGATATAGTACCAACTTTTATTAGTTGCATGCAGGTAAGTAATCAAAAAGAAAATAAAAGAAGCGAAAGAGATATGGCTGACACAAAAATGTAGTGAAATTCAACAATTAGAGCGTCAACATGACTTATTCAACTGACATAAAAATGTCAAAGATCAGCGGGAATTTATAAAACTAGACACTCTGGAATTGTTTTAGATAAAGACGGGACCCCACTGTTGAGGAGTGAAGACAAAATTAAAAGATAGAAAGGGTGTATACAAACATTATTCAAAGAAGACCAGAGAAGAGATTTCAATGTAACCGATGGTTCAACAGGACCCGATATCACCAATGCAGAAGTCATTAATGTTCTCAGGAAACTTAAAAACTACAAAGCAGCGGGACCAGATGAAATTCAAGGTAATATACTCAAACTTATGGAAGAAAAGCACTTGCACATCATAACAGACCTATTTAACCGTATGTGTCACACCGGTATAATACCAAAAGAATGGCTGCTATCAACGTTCATGCTTATTCCTAAAAAAACAACATCTAAAAAATGCGAAGAATTCAGAACAATAAGGATGATCAGCCATATTCTAAAAGTACTGTTGAAAATAATTCACGCATGGATTTATCCACATATTGAAAAAGACCTTAGTGAAACACAATTTGGATTTAGAAACGGCCTAGATATTAGGGAAGCTATATTCCGTTTGCGTCTGCTAATACAAAGGGCACGCCAGGTCAACTGTAATATTTTCGCTTTCTTCATCGATTTCGAAAAGGCTTTCGACAGAGTGAACCATGACAAGTTTATAGACGTACTTTTTCAGTCTGGGCTAGATGACAAAGATATCCAAATAATCCCCAACCTATATTGACAGCAGAAAGCTTGTGTTCATGTGGAAAACCAAATCTCTGAAACGTTTGAAATCAGTCAGGGTGTTCGGCATAGCTGCGTGTTCTCTCCGCTGCTATTCAATATACAGTGTGGTCCATTAAGTGTGCAACAAATGAGATTTTTTTTTATTAGTTGTACAATCTATATTTAAATACCGCCAAAAGTTAGTGCATGTTTGATAACCATATCAGATTACCTTAGAATGGCTTCACGTCAAACAGCATACAGGGCCGCACAAAAAATATGAAATTGGTGAAAGAATAAAGTCCCCTTATTTTCACAACTATAGCAAAATTATATTGAAAAAAGTTGTTTATAATCAAAAGTTATGCCTAAATACAAAGTCACGGCCCCCTATTCGAATTTTTATTCTTGTTTGGAAAATTTTGTATTACCCCCGTAGAATACATATTTTTATTATTCTGATTTTATATGTATTTAAAGTAGCCACAACCACATCACTTTTAAATAACTTTTAGCAACTTAAAGCGTATTTGTAAAATTTACATGGATTTATATTTTTTTAGGTAACCGTCCACTTCATATTTTTTGTTGCAACAATATTTAACAGAACTTTAGAATTTCGCAAATATCCTTTTTAACAAGGCAAATGATTTACTATTAATAATTTACATATGAAAAACTATCAATAAAATCAGAATAATAAAAATATGTATCATACGGAAATAATACAAAATTTTCCAAAAAATAATCAAAATTCGAATAGGAGGCCGTGACTTTGTATTTGAGCATGACTTTTAATTCTAAACAACTTTTCTCAATAAAATTTTGCAATATTTTTTGAAGCAAGGGAACTTTATTCTTGAACGAATTTCATATTTTTTGTCTTGCCCTGTATGCTGTTTGACTTGAAGCCATTCTAAAGGCACTAACTTATGGCGGTATTTAAATTTCGGTTGTAAACTAATAAAAAAAGTGCCATTTGTTGCACACTTTATGGACCACACTGTATATTCTGAAAAGCTATTCCAAAAAGCACTTGATGAAGGGGAAGAAAAAGGCATTCTACTAAATGTCGTACGTATCAATAATTTTAAATATGCAGATGATGCTGCGCTGCTGGCCGATACTGCTGAGCGACTTCACTGACTAATAGAGAATGTAGGAACAGTAAGTGAAACATTTAACATAATCTCTGAAACTTCTTTGTGGCGTGAATTCATAATTCATATTATATGGGTATTTCGCCACTCTGCAAATTAAAATATTAAATAACGAAAATATTAACAACGAACGTTTCGAGGGACAATCTGCCCTCGTTATCAACGATTAACAATTAAAACGAAGAAGAAACTTATCTTTTTTTTCACTGGAAGGAAAAACGACCAACCTCAAATGAATTTTTTGACAATGACGTTTGTTGATATCTATACCTACTTGATCTCATCTTTAAAAATCGATAGCCAACTATTGTCTAAAAATATTGAGAAAGACGACACGCATTTTTCTTCGTTAAGTAAAATATATGCCGTCTCTTTAATTTTACGTTTAGTTGACATCGATTCTTTAGACAAGATCTTTGTGTTTTGCCATTGTATTTTATGGTTTTCATCCCAAGCATGTTCTGCCAGCTTACACTTATTGAATTGATACGTTTTCATAATATTTTTATGTTCTTTAACTCTAACTGCTAAAGGTCTGGATGTTTCACCGATATAATATTTCGCGCATTCACAGGGAATACTATATATACAGTTTCTTGAATGTTGTTCTTCGTTGAACGGTTTAGTTTTTGTAAGAACTGACCGCAAAGTATTCATCGTTTTGAATACCGTCCTAACATTGAATCTATTTCCAATTCGTCTAATTTTGTCAGATATGCCTGGAATATATGGTATAGTAGAGTATTATATTTTTGAGTGTCATTCCTTTGTATGTGTGTGGCATTGCTTCGTGTATTGAAAATGTTCCGAACAAGAGTCTCTGGATAGCCATTATCTTGTAAAACATTAATAATAAATTCTTTCTCTTTTTTGAAAATTTTATCATTAGAGCAAACAACTTTGGCTCTGTCGTAGAGACTTTTTACAACGCCTGTCTTTATGTTTTTGTGATGGTTAGAATTAAAATGTAAGTACCTATTAGTATTGGTTTTCTTACGGTATACTGATGTTTCAAAAGTATTTATTGTGCGTGTGATTAGTGTATCAAGAAAGGGTAACTGATTGTTTTGCTCTGTTTCTAATGTGAATTTGATGGAGGTTTCTTTACTGTTAATATGTTCAAGAAATTTGTCCACCTCATCCATATCATGAGGCCAAATTGCAAAAACATCATCGACATATCTCCACCAAACTACTGGTTTGTTGGCGTACGTGTAGACATGTTGTTGTTCAAAGTCTTCCATAAAAATGTTACTAACAATGGAAGATAAAGGTGAACCCATTGCCATCCCGAAATCTTGTTGGTAAAATTCATTGTTTAGTTGAAAGTATGTCGTTTTAATGCATAATGTTAAAAGTTCCATAATGGTACCAACGTTTAATGTTGTTCGTGTATGTAATGTGTTATCGTTTTGTAGCCTATGTTTAATGATGTTGAGTGTTTTGTCTACTGGAACATTAGTGAAGAGACTAACTACAGCGAAACTAACCATTAAGTGTTGTGTGTTTATGTTTGCTTCTTTAAGTTTTTCAAGGAAATGGGGCGTGTTCTTTATATACGTGTCTGTATTTCCTGATATAGGAGTCAGTATCTTAAGTAAATATTTGCTAAACTGTGACAAGGAGCACCTATAGAACTAACTATTGGCCTAAGTGGTACATTTGGTTTGTGTATCTTTGGTAATCCATAATTCATATTCTTATGTGGGTATTTCGCCACTCTGCAAATTAAAATATTAAATAACGAAAATATTAACAACGAACGTTTCGAGGGACAATCTGCCCTCGTTATCAACGATTAACAATTAAAACGAAGAAGAAACTTATCTTTTTTTTCACTGGAAGGAAAAACGACCAACCTCCTAATTAATAGCTCGGATTGAGTATCGCACTTGACATGTGGGAACAAGGACGCGGCGGTAGTGGGTTTTGGGCACATACGTATTTCAGCAATTTGCAAACGATTAATCACTCACGTTTTTAGCGTTATAAATTGATTGATTAAAAGGTGTAATTAAATACGCTTTAGTTTGAACTTATAAGGGCTTAGCAAGAGCTGATTACATTTGCGTCGATAAAAACGCTGATAAATGCATGTACTTACATTTTGATTCGTTATTATGTCCAGCGATTGTGAAGGGAAAGAACTGGGTATATAGCATCTTGATAAAAATTACTGCTAAGCAGGATTTGGCTACATTATTTAGTAGAATCCCAGGACGCCACGAACAATGAGAGCAGCTAGCTGCGGCAAAGGCGGCTTTGGGCATTCTGGAATTTACAGCCAGCTTGCACGTCAAAGCGAAAAATGGGAGGCCCAGTTATTCTTTGAGTAACTGTAGAATAAAATTAAGAAAACCGCATAAGAACCTGCCTAAATATCGAAATTAGTATGCATAATTTAACTAGAAGAGACATTCTTACCAAAGCTGTTTACGGCCATTCGTGGAAAAAAACAACGCCGCTAGCGGTTTTCGTTTGTTTAAAGAAGAGTTCTGGCCTGCTTCTTGAATTTCAGATCCCGCAAAGGGGTTTCGTGAAAAATCAATAATCGAGAAACTCGACTGTTTGCTAGCGAGCCTGCTTAGGAAAAGCTAAGCGAGCGTGCTTCGACCAGAAAAGCCTTGCAGGTGGCTTATCTCTAACGGCATGCGCTTTGTGCGATAAAACTAAATTCAGTTTAATACATTTAATAAAAACTTTTTAATTAACATTAAAGAAACAAAAAAAATCCTAAAAACAACCCTGAATTAATTATAACTAAAGCCGCTAAAATACAAAAAAAATAATTCTAACAAATAAAATGTACGACAATAAAATGAATGCTCTCCTTAACGATGAAACCACTTACACAATAGAAAAAAAAAGACCCGACTCAACAAAATCAAAATTAAAATAATATTATTAAAAATTTGTTAACCAATCAATTCATAGACCAAAATACATATAAAAAACTCATTTCACATAATGGTACACCTCCATTAATTTATGGATTACCAAAACTACACAAAACCAATATACCGCTAAGACCAATAATTGCCTCATACATGAGCCCAACATATAAACTAAGTATATACCGAAGTACTATCTTATCAGATTTAACAAATAAAAATTGTTTTAGTGTTACTGACTCATGGCCATTTAAAAATTTCATTGACAAACAAAAAATTACCGATTACACCAATATACCAACAAATCTCTGTTGAAAAATATTGGCACAAATGAATAGAATTCATCAACATACCAAACAATGATTTCCTCAATGCATTAAAGTTTACTCTAAATAACAATTATTTCTCATACAATAATAACATTTATAGCCAAAAATTTGGAGTACCTATGGGCTCCCCAATTTCAAGCACCATTGCTGAACTTGTCCTTATGGACATTGAAAACAATTTAATTAAAAACAATAAAGATATTAAATTCTACCAACGTTACATTGATGACATAATATTTAATGGGAGTTAACAATACTAAAATTAATACAATTTTTCAAACATTTAACAAAGTACACCCTCTACTAAAGTTTGCCATTGAAAAAGAGAATAATTCAAATTCTATTAACTTCTTAGACCTCACTCTAACACGAGAAAAAAATTGAAATATTGATACTAACTGGTATAGAAAACCTACAAAATCAAATAGATATCTAAAATATTTCTCAAACACCACTGTCAAATACAAAAAGAGCTTAATCTCAGGACTTGTTGACCGAGCTATCCTTCTATCAAGAAAAAACACCACAATAATAATATTAAAATAATGACTAACATTCTGTTACAAAATAATTACCCTATAAACTTTATAAACAAAAACATTAAAACAAGAATACTTATTCTAAAAAAACGAAATAGTATTAACCTTTCAATAAACTTACAACCTAATTTTTTAAATAAAGATGTTAACAATAATCAATATGAACAAAAAAAAATGACTACTGGGTATTCCATACATTCCTTACTTATCTGAAAAAATTAAAAATAATTAAAAAAAAACAGTATTCAAACTGCTTTTAAGAATCACAACACCATACAAAATTTTTTTTTTAATTTCAAAGATAAAATTAATTTAAACCAAAAATATCGCATACTTTACCAAGTCCAATGCAACAATTGTATTGCCACATTTATCGGCCAAACAAAAAAGTATTTGAGGAAGCGTATGAATCAACATGGACAATCGATAAAAACAAAATTAGCTTCACCCAATAAACGTAACACTGCTTTCTCTGACCATGCAATGGAACAATTCCACAGTTTTAATCTAAGCAAACCCAAAATACTTCACACTGAAACAAATTTTGAAAAATAGTACTGCTTGAATGCATAGAAATTCAAAAATCACCCACTCCAATAAATTACAAAACAGACACTGAAATCTTAAATAAAACTTACGACAACGTACCTATTAATAATAAAAAAAAATTACCTTCCTCCATTTTAACTTATTTCATTGACCTTATTAATTTTTAAGTCCACATACCTGCTTGTTCGAAATTGTTCATATTATTTTAATAATTTTTAAATTTTTCAAATTTCGCGGTTTAATTTCAAACAAAATTCCATGGATATCATTTTAACTTATTACATTATCGTTAATAATTTTTAAGTCCACATACTTGTTTGTCGAAATTGTTCATTAATTTAATAATTTTTAATTTCTAAAATGTCCCATAAACTTCCTAGCCGTGTTGGCGACCAACAAAATGGAAGACTAATTGACGTAAAATTTTTGCTCCGTTTATAATATTTAAAAATGTAAGTAAATTTGTTACCTAACTCATTTTTTACTAAACAATTCTATTCCAATAGTTCCACGCGACATAGTACCAGAGTGATTGTCCAATGGACCATGTTTACACTTTATAAAAGACTAAACACTTTGTTGCCCAAAGCACATGCAACAAATTTTATTTTAAATTTACAATTAATCACTAAACCAATTGAACAGGGAAAAAATACTCAAGATATTCGTCAACTGTAACGTACTTTAAGTAATTAATGCTTTATCTTTTACAAAATAGTAATTATTAACCTAAAAAAATCGTACAAGGTCAACGCACCATCATTGAAGCTGTGGAAAATTTTAATCATGCTGTAATTAAACTTTGGAAATAAGGTAACATTGAATAAAATTACCATAACATTTATAATCATAAATAAACTTTTCCATTATAACAGAAAATCATAAGGAAAAAACCTTTTAACCTAGCACGTAACCAACACACGCGTGAATCGTTTATTTAGAGATAAACAAAACAGAAGGCTTCCGTCCACCTTCTTATTACTAACATACCAGGAACCTTAGCGACTATTTCAAACTCCGATTAGACCACTCGTCTTACAAAAATTAAATAAAAAATTTTTGCAATTGAAAATTTTGTGAAACGATAAACGTTTCAGGTAAAAAATTAAAACCTTTAACTAAAATTTTAATATTTTAATCATAATAATATCTAAATGTCTTTTTAGCTATATATTCAGTAATTACTTAAAATAATTTTCATAAAAAATGCCTTTTAAAGCATTAATATGAGAACATGTTACCGAACCCAGTAAAACCACGAAGAAGGGGAAGTCCATTGCTTATTACTAATACCTAGCCAACGCCATCTTTCTAATTTAATGTTCTTGAAAAATATCGTAAACTATAAATTGATAGAAACAAATTTTAGGTAAAAAAATAAAACTTTTAACTTAAATTTAATATACTAATTATATCATGTTATTATTTTAGCTACATATCCAGTAATTTGTCAACAGAATTTTATTACAAGGATTCGTTCAATAACATTATTTTGTAAACATCAATTTACCGATTTAATAAACACATGAATGAAAGATTCACAGTGGTTACTGTTGATTTGTTTAAACATCAATCTGCGTAAGTGATGTTCTTTCAGCAAACATCTATAGGTTTATCATATTTAATTTACTTTACAGATGATTCATAAATTATTAAAGAGACCAACTTTAGTACTACTAAAAAAATTTTTTCAAGAAATAGTTTACTCGAAATATAAAATTAACGCCGTTCATTCAGTAAAGCTGCTATTTTTTGCCCACCTCGATCGCTTAACTGTGGCCGAAAACGATTAAATACGTCCGGCCAAGAGTTTGTGCATTAGCCGGCGCCAAAGAGTATTGTACCTAGTTTTATTTACTATTTATTATCTAATGCATGTGTGATTCACCTTCAATTTTAAATGTGTTTCGTGTACTATGCAAAATAAAAAAATCTGGTGTGATACAAGCACACAACTTCCTTTTACAGTGATCTTATAATTAGCCAAAGATTTGATTTTAAATTTTTAAGCATTCGTCAAAAATTTTCAAAAATTAAAAATTTTACAAAAACGGTACAAAATAGAGTGTTAGTTCAAGAGACAAATTTTCTCTAAAATTTTAAGCTGAATTCAAAAATGTAATAATATACCGGGTGTTTTATTTAAAATAGGAGTTAATAAAAAAATTGAAAAAAAAACAAAAGAAACCCATTTTAGAAGTATTCAACTGGAAAATCACCTATTTCACATCAATACACATTGAAAATCTAATAAAATGTAAAGTTTAAAAAAAATCGTTAGAGCCGTTTTTGAAAAAATCGGAAAAAACTGAAAAATCATAAGAATAAACACCTACTTCCGGTTATGCGATTTTCTTCAAAAGCTTGCTGTCGCATCTGCATAGTACACAAAACTTATATCTGAAGTTTCAATGCAAAACCTCTTTCCGTTTTTGAGATATACTGTTCACAGACACACAGACACACAGACAGCAGACACAAAGACAGACACACAGACAGACCAATGAAAAAAATATGTTTTTTGGGATCAGGGTACTCTAAAACGTGAAGATCTGTAGAAAACTCAATTTCGAATTTTTGGGGTAAATCCAAGACTTCCATTATTGTAAAAGGAAGTAAAAATGGGACAGTCGATATTATCATGGCCGACTAAATTAAATACTATGGCCTGCACATAGAGAACACCACCTAGAGACATCTAGTAATTAATACTGAAACGTATTTTATGTATGGCTGCAAATTTAAATATTTGACATATGGAATACAATAGCATATGTTGTTTCTATAGAAATGCTTATTTTTCCAATGCTGAAAATTGAAATATGAATAGATTAAGTCACCTTTGAAAATGTATTGACAACTTAAATGTTATTCTAACAATCAAAATAGCTATAGCACTTAGTACTCTGCTTATAAAAGTATTGAATATAATTTGATTTATTTTATTTTAACCTGTTTTACAGTATACATACTCAATTACAAAACAGTTTTATCTCAACCAGGCTTTGAACACCTGTAATATCAAGCACCAGACAATTCTTTGAACATTGGGAGAATTTCTACAGTAGCCCCGGTATAATAATATCGTCGTTTTTGCCATATAAGAAGCATGGTATTGTTTTTTGAAGCCTTCCCAACAAACTCCTTGCGGGTTTCTGCTGATAAAGGTTAAACAAGCTGTGCAGTTAACCATTGGCACCCATAAGGTTATCACTATCGTAACAGTTCAGGTATTCCCGTTATCGCCGAAAAACTTTTTAATTTTCACTCCACACTCAGTCCAGCTCTGTGTACATCCTTGATTGTGAAAATATTCACTTATAATACCATGAGTAGTCAAAGTTATGTCGACTATTTTTGCGGTGGTGTCACGAATGTCCATTGCGCTTTGGTACGATTAGGACGAGTGCGCCAGCACGAGTCCTAATCCCAAGCGCAATGGACATGAGTAGTGATACCACAGAACAATAATATTGACTTTTTGTAATAAAAATCGCATTTGGTAAAAATAGTCAGTTGAATACCTTCTAGGAAGATATATCCACTGATATTTTTTTGATTGGTCAAGAAACGTTAGAATTCTGGAAATTCATTGGTCACTTTTTGACAGATGACAGGTGAATTGAATAGTCTACTGCCTAGTGAATTGTGTGTTCAGCAGCAATGGGTTGAATTTTTACAAGAATTTTGTGGTATTAATAAACTGTAAAAAAACTACATGTTGCATGGTAACTACATTTTTATTGCACATATCTCTAAAATTACAGCCTTATGGAAAAATCATTTCGAACCACAGCAGCTTGTTAACAGTGGTAATTTCTGCAACTTTTAACTGATTGTGGTTTTGCTGTGTTACGACTGGTAACGGACAATTTTTCATCTAATGTCGCACTTTTTAAAATGTTAAGTGGAGGATCAATTAGAAATTACATTGAGCATCCTTTTCTTTCGCCACTACCACTATTTTTGTTATTCGATTATTGTCGTGCTTTAAAATTGGCAGCAATTTGTTTTTAGAACGTGATATGTATTCCTCGAATGGAAAATTACTTCAACGTATTTGAGATTATTATATAATTTACAGAAGGGATTACCAGTTAAATCTGTTCGATATTTAACAAGAATGCATTTATATCCCACAAATTTTAAAAAAGATGAATGTTTGCGAGCTATCCCAATATTTGCTTCTACAGTGACTAGTTCATTTAAATTTTTGAAAGAATCCGGTGACAATAATTTTCTTAACGTTAATACTACAGTAACATCCATGGGGAATATTTATAGTTTTTTCCAAATACACGTTTCAAACAAAAGTCAATACATTCGTTCCTTGGATAGCAGCATTGCACCTTACGTTCATGTAGTACGGGCTTACCAGGATTGACAAAGGAAACCGCACACGCCCTACAATTCCCTTCAGAAAGTACTACTTATTTATGCATAGAATTTCTTCTTGAGCAAGCTGGCTTCTATTATGTATTAACACGAGTATTCAGTTCTGATGCAGTTTCAGCAACTTCCTCTCAATGAAGCTACAGATGCCCGAACAGCAGAATATGCGCTAAGGCAAATTTTGCGCTGTGGAATAGTTAAATCATCTGCCAGTTCAAATAGCGCAGAACATTTTAGTTTTATTAGTAGTATTGCCCAACTGTCATCTCTCCAAACAGCATCCATCAATAGCGAAGAATTGTTATTACCAGTAGAACTACGGTTGAAAATCCAAAATTTAGAAATCAATGATATGCCTGAAATCAACATTTATTCAGCATCCATAGCATTTGTATATTAAAAATACAACAAAAGATTACCTGTGATAATTGCATCTCCCCATTATTGTCAACTACTGTGCTAGGACCCTTGCTACGTTTAAGTTATCTGCAAGACCGTGGATTAAAACTTCCACAAATAAACTTACTTCATTTTATACTGATGTCAAAAATTACATTTTTCGGACTATTTAAGGTACAAAAAATGCAACATTAAAGTCTTAGTACTTTAAAGTAAAATATTAAAGTTCAAGTACTTTAAAACTTATTTATGGTACAAAACAGGAAACATTAAAGTCCTAGTACTTTAAAGTAAAATATTAAAGTTCAAGTACTTGCAGTATGAAATAAACCGTTGTATTCACCACGAACGAAAAGTGTTTTAAAAGTCCTCGCAAGTAATTCCGTCCTCGGCTGACGCCTCGGCCGTAAACAACTTTCTCGTCCTTTAAATTGTCACTTTTCGTTCTAGATAAATAAACTACTATTATGTATTGATTTATTAGAAATTGTGTTAAATTTCAACAAAAACAATAAACTGAGATTTCATGGTGCAACTAACCTTTTAAAGTTAAACGTCAGATTTTGACATTTGAGCTAAGAAACACACTAAATGCTTTTAAATTCCCACAATAGGTGGCTACAGGAGGTGTTCCCTATGTGCAGGCCATAGTAATTTAGTTGGCCGTGATATGGTCTGTTGTGAATGTGACTGCCTTAATACGTATAGTTGCTACGTATTTCTAACTTAATTGTAAACTGGTTTAGACGTTGATATGCAACAAAATTGATATAGTAAATGTAACTGTTTAAATTCTTACTTCTTCTTCTTCTGATGTCTCTTCTATCGAAGGTTGGAAACCATCATGTCTATTCGGACTTTATTGGCGGCTGTTCTAAACAATTCTGCACTGCTGCCACTCTCTTAAGTTTCTAGGCCAGGATAATCTGCGCTTGCCCACACTTCGCTTTCCTCGAATTCTACCTTGTATTATTAATTGTAGTAATGCGTATTTTTGTCCCCTCATTACATGCCCCAGATATTCAAGTTTCCTTTTTTTGTTGGTTATCAGGATTTCTGGTTCATTTTCCACCCTTCTAGTGACCTCTATATTTGATACTCTTTCCGTCCATGATATTCTCCTATAGCTCGAAGGCAGCCAGTTTATGTAGATGTACTTGCTTTAATGTCCAAGCCTCTAAGCCAGGTATGGGCAACCTTTGCTTAGCTGAGGGTGTAATTTCTGGAATTAATCAGGTCGCGGGCCGTAGGTAAGAAATGAGTAGGTAGTAGTGAATAAAAAATCTATAAAACTTCACACATTTATTTTATTAATTATAATAGCGTAATCAAACATATAAAGAGCAAATTAACAAAAAAATTATTTTTCGTGCGAAAACTCTCAGCTGTGGATACTTTTCTTCGGAAAGGTATGTTCTGTAAAATTCGCTTAGTTCCACATCATCAAATTTAGACTTCAAATATGAGTCTTCCTGAAACTCGATCAACTCCATTTGTAGGTGAAGCGGAGCATCTTCCGCATTACACTTACAAGGATTTGCAAAAATATTGAAAGTGCTGGTATCCATATTTTTAAAATCGGTAAACCGATCAGTGAATTGCCGTGACAGTAGTTTTAGTTCTTCATCATAGCGACCGTATTCAATGTTTTCGTGACTGGATAATGTTAAAAAATTAAATAGTTTTTACTGCTCATTTGTGTTTCCCACAAGCAAATTTTGTTTTGAAAGGCTTTAAGATGACTGTACAGCTGATTTACCAATTACCATTGTTTTTGAATCTTCAAGTTCAGGTCGTTGAAGTGTCCTGTGATGTCTACCTGGAATGCCAAGTCACAAAGCAATGTTGGATCACAAATTTGCGGCACGTTTTCTCTCTCTTTTCCATAAAATCAGCTATTTCTTTTCTAAGGTCATAAAATCTTTTTAGCATTTTATCTTTGCTTAGCCACCTTACTTCGCAATAGTATGTCACATCATCGTATTCTGAAGAAAGTTCATCCAAAAATGCTTTAAACTGGCGATGGTTAGGACCGCGGGATCTAATGAAATTGATGGTATTTACTACCACATTCATAACGTTCTTCAATCGAATGGACTTAGAGCACAAGTTTTGTTGGTGAATAATGCAATGCAAAATTATTAAATCACATTCTTGCACATTCATAGCGGTTGCTCTTTCCTTCAGAATTCCGATAAAACCTCTTCGTGAACCGACCATGGAAGGTGCACCGTCTGTGCACACTCGAACTAATTTACACCACTGCAAACCATATTGCTCAAAAGTACTTTGCACTTCGGCAAAAATATCTTTTCCAGTAGTGGTCCCTTGTAGCGGCCGTAAAGCAAGTAATTCCTCTGTCACTACCAATTCTTCATCAACACCTCGTATAAAAATAGCTAACTGGGCTGTGTCGGATAAATCTGTACTCTCATCCAAAGCAATCGAAAATGCTTGAAAACCAGCCAATCTCTCAGTCAATGTTTTTTTGATATCACTAGCCATCATATCTATACGTCGAACAACAGTACGTCGCGATAAGCTCACTTTCTCAAACTCTTTCTTCTTTTCTGGGCACAAAAGTTCTGTAACATTTTATTAGGCACTCTTTAACAAACTGTCCCTCAGAAAATGACTTCGATGTTTCGCTAATTTGGAACTAACTATAAAACTAGCTTTAACAACACTGTCCAGATTTGATCTTTGTGGATGGAACATTTGTTGCTGTTTCCCTAAATCGGTAATGAGTTTTTAATTTTATCCTTTCTTAACTGGCCCGTAAGTAAATTATATTGAGCGAAATGCTTACTGGAGTAATGCCGCTTCATATTGTATTCTTTTAAAGAGAAATTGTTTCATTGCACAACAAACACGTAGGTTTACCACTTTGCATGATAAAAAAGTATTCATCAGTCCATTTGTTTTGAAATTGACGACATTCTGTGTCTACTTTCCGCTTTTTAAACCAGCATTCTATCAATACTACTTTTCCCTGTGGAATTCTTTCTTGCTGATAACGTTCAGGTAGAGTTATTAGATATTGTTTGAAAACCCTTGTCACGGTCACAGCTGCAACGGGTGATCCTCTTAAATGTAATCTTATGATTGTTATTTTAATAGTTTCTTGAATTGTTTCTATATTATTTTCACTTGTAAAGCGCAGTGCAGTTACGCGTGTTTTACAACTTCGCAAGCAATTCCACTGGCCCAGAAATAAGTTGAGGTCCAAATCTTGGAGCTGAGCAACGTGCACATGTTTCCACTACATCCAAGACATTTAAAACATCATAGTGGTATTCTAAGCAATAACAAAAGCATTTGCTTTCGTACTTCCTTATCCTCCAAGGAACAACTAATCTGACTGTCGTTAGTGAACTTCTTTTTATGTATCAGTTTAAGAGTTGTATGCGATTAACGGCTCAGTTCACAACTGGTAACCCCCGTTTTTTACAACAAGCCCTAATTTTTAACGTTATAAACACGCTTCGTCTGTGAAATTTAACTGTAATTTAACGTCACGCAAGAGAGCTGAGTCATTTGTTATCGTTGATACTGCGAACCAACTAACAGTAGGCTGAACACCCTAGACAGAAAAAAGATAGGGTAAATAGTATTTAATTTTTTTTGGATATCACACTATTTTGGGATTCATAAAATAATAATTAATTTCAAATGCTAGGACATTATAAACTCTGACATCTTAAACTCTATCAGTACAGTGTCATCGAGTTACGAGTATAACGTAAGCAATTGTTGTTCTTTGTTATGGATGTATGTATTATCTTGTGTTTATAGAAACCGTTTGAAATTTTCAAATTGTTACAGTCAGAAAAACATTAAGTTTTTCTCCACTACTGTTTCTTCTTATATCATCAAATGGTATGTCATCCCATTGTTTGTATTGCGTTTTACGTACATATTGAAGCAGTAACAAAATTGTTCCTCTCGTTTCACACTGATTCTTGTCTACCTTACCATAACATTGGTATTTGTTTAGTACATTATGTATTAGCTAGATACTTGGTTTTTGAAAGAAAATTTCAATGAAGGAAATTCCATTACATTTAAAAAAGTATTCAAGCCAAATGCTATACAATAATGTTTTCTTTCACATTAAAAAGCAAGAGCCAAGTTGTATTTACCTTTCTTTATTACTGCAATTCGATTTGAGATGGTAAGTATTTAGTGTAACCGAGTTGTTCGTAAAGCCGATGCTGCTCTGGAAGCTTATTGTCAATTTAATTTATGCGCGTGCTGCAATAAATGCAAGCAAAACCTGTCCGCGTGACGAAAAAAAAGATGTACACTTCAAAGCATCTTTCTTTGTCGTTTTCAACGGACAGCATCGGTGCTATGACTCCAGAAGTGCATTGTACGAATTTTCCCAAAAGCAAAATGGAATAAAAACTACATGAGACCTGCAGTAAATCGTTTGCTGCACACAGTTTTGAAGTGTAGCAAAGAAGCGTTTATGAATTATGTAAAACGCATCTTAACTGTATACGAGGTGAGCATACAAATTGTGCAAGATCCAAAGCATGTCTTTAAAGTGTTCTGAAGACGTGACGCCAATGAGGCGAAGCAGCAAGCCAGCAATCGGGGCTTTCAGTGTTATGCGTTGTACGATCTAAGACGTGCTGAACTCAAGGGTACACCAGCAACCTGCTTTCAGGCAACATGTTTTCAGTTTAAAAAAGCCTTAAGAAGTCGCTTCCGCGTTTGAGCGAACTGCGCTTAAGGGAATGTATTTCGTCCCTTAAACCAGGGACCGCATTAAGACGCCTGCTTTCTTATAGAAGACAATTATTTCAACGTTGTTTTCATACGTTTTAGTGATGTTCTACAAATTTTGTATTTTAATGTTCATGCGAATAGCTACATCTATCTTGCACCTACATTGCTTAATGATGCACGCTCTTTTCTTTTACTTGATTTGTGTTTATTGTGTTTGCTTTGTATTTTTATACACTATTTGTGTTCTAAAGTCGATAGATAATATGTACAATTTGGGCTTTCTTGTGCATTATTTAATGTCAACTTCAACTAACAATAGTACAGGGAGACATACTCCTGTTTTAACAGTTAGTGACGCCAACTGAAGTATTAAGAGAGATTTATATCCACCTAGATAGCTAAGAGATAAAACGAGAAAATAATTATTCAAATATTAAGTCGTAGAAGACGTTTAGTTAAAATTTAAAGTAAGTAACGCGTGGAGGCCAAACCTATGTACTGCTACACATACCTTTTTTCAAAAGGTTTTCATTAAAGAAAAATGTTTTCCTGAATGGAACCCATCCTAAACAGAAACGATAAAAATACGCCCAGGTGATGGCTCCATGTAACATCATCTGCGAGTTCTGAAAATTAACTACCATTAGAAATGCCTTTACAAACCCGATAGTTCACGAGTTGTACAAAACAAAATGTTGCTGTGTAGGAGCACAAATAAATAGCAAACTATTTTAGCATGCATCTTATCCATAGTCTCATTAAACTTCAGCAACAGTTAATTACACCTGAGTAACTAATCAACAAATTTGTTGAAAGTATGTCCCTTTCCCTATAATAATTATTGTAAAATCATACACTGTAAGGAATCCGTGCCTTGAACATAGCCTTGTATGGCAGCACATTGGAAATAATTTTCTTCATTACTGACATACCGCCACTTATTGATGTAACACTCTACGGTTGTTACAGGATTCCCACAAGAGAAAAACCTGCATTAGAATTAAATGTTAAGCATGGAAAGTAGTCATTAAATATAATTAAAAACTGCTTACTGCTGTAAATAATTTATTAATAACTATTGGTTATTTACTTTTTACTTCATTTAATCGCCACTAATGATTAAGGCGCTGCTGAAACCCCCAAAGTCGTATAACTTAAACCAGGACGGTGTTTGCAGTCGTACGTTTTAGCG